>MU752768.1:22046-113947 GCA_026770625.1 Nicotiana glauca | reverse complement strand
ATATATATATATATATATATATATATATATATATATATATATATTAGCATTTGACTAACATAATCAAATGCTAACTAATTTATGTATGGTAACTAATTTATTCTATATTTGATTATGTTAGTCAAATGCTAATATATATATATATATATATATATATATATATATATATATATATGTAGATAATTATTATTTGTGAGTGCTAAATATATTTCAGATATATACTTTAACCAAGAGATATGATTGAATTTTCTATTCCAAATAAAAAACTTCAATTTTTCCATAATATTAATTATTCAGTTGTTCTAGCAAATAATATGTCGGGTATTAAATTCGGATACCGGGTCGAGCTATATGGGCTGACCTAACCTATTTAGGAAGAGATAGAGTTTGAGAATAAAATAACTTCTTTGAAAAAGTTACTACATGTTTGGGTGTAATTGAGAGCAGTTTTTTCCATAGCAGTTAATTCTATAATAACTCGTTTGTCTTCCTATTAAAGTGGGAATGAACGAGCAGAAAGAGTGATTTTTTGCTCTTCCTTTTCCATCAATTTTCTTTTTCCTTAACGGTGAAGATTCTTTCTTTCTTTTTGCAAAACACACAAGAAAAAGACATTTAGTTTGTGAAACTAAACTTTATTTTCCAAGAGATTCAAAGTTCGATTTGGGGCAATTCTTTTGGTGGTGAGTACAACGGTTTCTGCTGCATCAGTAAAGTACATAACTCGTTGTTCTTGTCCCTCGTTATTATCTATCAATGTCATCAGAGCCAGGTTGTTTCTTTAAACATCGAATAATAGAAAACTCTCTTGAAAAATTTCACCTCCAATCATTGTTTGTTGTTGATTGTTCCAAAGTTTTCTTTTATCAGAAAAGTATAATGAAAATGGTTGTAAATCAAAGTAGTCAGTGTCGCCTTGTTGGCGGGGTAGGAACATCACTTAGCCTTGGGAATATGCAGTGTTAAATGGACATCAAATATTATCATAGTACTCCTTTATTTGTTGCTTAGTGCTCAATTAGATGGAGGGTCACTAAGGGAAACTGTGTTGGATTTATTCAATCATCTCGTGGTCCAGAAGTTCCACCAAAATAACATGGCCTATTCCTTCATCTTTACGTATATAGTATTTATTTTGATTTTGAAACAGTTTCTCTTTTCCATCAACTTTGCCAATCAAGTTGGAATAATCCAAGGGTGATTAATTGTTAACTAACTTGCCAATGATTAAATTCATTTATAAGCAGATGAATAGGACTTCCCTATAGAACAAAGGATTTGACATATATCCTCGGCTCATGCACGTTGTTTTATTTTTTTTACAGAAAATTAGTTTACCATTAATCCCTTACATCGATATACTTCTACGAGTTATTGTGATATATATTATTGCATTGAATGGTTGTAGTAATTCTTATTATTTCTTTGGTCTTATTTCGGATATGGTTGAACATGGACAAGTTCGAATTACTCCAAGTGGGAGTTCTCGAAGTCAAGGAAGGGGACAACGTAGAAGGGTACGTTATTGCAAGACTTATTTCTATAATGATTCAGACTCGGAGCCTGAAGTCATCAGGAATGTCCCAAGGGCGAGACAAAATGTGTTAAGGGATCTGAAGAAAGGGAAAGAGAAAAGAAATTTAGGGAATTTAAGGAATTTAAAATGGGCCCTGATGTTTCCATCTGTGAGCATGTACACCGTTTTCAGTTAAAAAGAGTTGAATTGGCTAATTATATAGAAATTACTGATTGGGGAGCATTAACAATTTTAGCGGACTCTTTTCGAGAGCCTTTAGGTGAAATTTTAACTGAGATTTATCATGATATTTGACCAAATGCACCTTTTAGCGTGTATGTGCAAGAAATATTGTTCGATTGGTACATGTATGTCCTAGAAAATATAGAAATTGTTATTATGTATTTTATCTTAATGAAATTTAAATTATGTTACTTGTCTCACGAGTTGCATACATTGTTTATCATATTTCTTTTGTAATGAACTGAGACATGAAATAAAGTACACACTAAGAAGTAATTTTTATATTAATTAAAATATTTAGATATAGATGATGAATGGAAACCTAGTTACCGTTCGATTCTATATTAAGTGTAGAATTAATATTATAATTGATTTACTTGAGTGTGTAATTACATGCATAAATTGACTGAAGTATATATTGATGAGTTAAACTTGTAATATTGTCTCTAATAACAGACATGGCATCGAAAAGTATCATTGCTGATTTTAACATGGGTGACAAACTGAATAGTAAAAGTTACGACATCTGGAGTCGTAAGATGAGGCATATACTCGAAGAGTAAGATGCTCTTGAAAATATTAACCATGCTATGAGTCACCCAGAGGAGGGTAACACTGCCCAACACAACAGAAATCTGGAAACTTACAATATTTGGAAGAAGAATGATTCCACTACACGTGGAATTATTTTAAGTTCAGTTGCTGATGAACTCATCCACGAATGTGAATAATATCATACTGCTTAAGCTATGTGGGCTCATTTAAGAGAGGCATATGGGGGTACAACTGTGACTCTCCTTCGACAGGTGAAAATAAAATTTGACACGTTCAAAAAGCGTCATGATCACACTATGAAACAACATTTAAGGGTGATGTCAAATATGATTGCTCAACTCAAAATTGTTGGTCATGTTCTCTCTGATGAGAAGCAGGTTCAGTTAGTGATTCAGTCTTTTTCCAATAATTGGGAACATCTGAAGGTTAACTTAACCCACAATGATAGCATCAAAACTTTTGATGATATTGCCAGTCATGTGGAGCTTGAAGATGAGGGGCTTGGTGATGCTAAAGTTATACCTAATGCCTTTGTGGTAGAATCAAGTGGTACAAAGAAATAAAGATTCAGGCACAAGAGAAACTGAAAAAATGATGGAAAGGGTAAGGAGATCGGAGACAGATCCTCCAAGAAAAGAAACAAACCAAATTCGAAGAAAGAAAAACGGTTCTACAAGAAGAAAGACAAGAGTACGATGAAGTGCTACAACTACCAAGTTCCATGGCATTTTGCTCGTGAGTGCACTAAGCCGAAAAAGGTAGCATTTCAAAATGCATCTCTTAGTGCTATATATATTTCTAGCATTGTTTATTAAATGAATCTTATCCTGTGGATTGTAGACTCAGGGGCCACCGACCATGTGCATTGAGATAGAGAAGCGTTCATAGGATTTCGTAAAGTTTCACTTGGATCAAAGCATGTATATGTGGGAAATAATGAAAAGATTGAAGTCAAAGGGATAGAAAATAGCAGAATAGACATGTGTGGTTGTCACGACCCTAAATCCACTAAGGGTCGTGATGGCGGCGGAGATAATTTTCAGGCAAGCCAACACCAAATAACTAGTAATTTCCCGATTTAGATATTTCTGAAATTATTTCTTTTATACATTTAAACAAATAAATAATAAATTTCATTGAATAAATAATGATACCTTTAACAATTTTTAAATACAGAATAATCCCATAGACATCCCAGAACTCAGTGTCACAAGTGTATGAGAAATTTATGGGAAACAATATAGCACAATAACCATCAGGAATACAAATTGGACAGTAGAGAAAATATAATGCAGTACTCTGAAAGAGACTCTGTGGGCTGTCTTGAGAAGTGCAGCTCACTTAAGTCTCTGTATCAACCATGCCGCTATACCCATTAGGCCGCTAGAAGTACATGTGCATGTGCAATAAAAATGCACAACAAGTATAACATGAGTACAAAAACAACGTGTACTCAGTAAGTATTCCGTATAATCTCGAAGAAGTAGATACGAAAGATCGACTTCGACACTTATTAATGGTCCAATAGTAGTATACCAATAATATAGTATTCAAGGACTTTTATAAACATGGTTGTAACTCAATAGAATGAAGCAAATAAATAATTCTTTTATTAATAAGGATATTTTCAAATTCGTTTTCATCAATTATACATTTATTCTTAAGCTAGGGAGAAACAATATCAACATCAATGAATTTCAAGGCAAGCAATACAAGCATGTGCAAATCATGCCGAGGTCATACGGCCCGATCCATCAATCTTTAAATTGTGCACTACTAGAGGGTCGAATGGCACGAACCATAAATGCATCTATTTAATCTACCAAGGCGTTCGCCCCATTCTACAATAAATAAACACATTAAAACAGTCAAATCAAGAATCATCAAGGAGCGATTATTCGGGAAAAGCAAGCTTCTCTTTTAAAAGTCAAGAAACGATATCTAGTTTTTAGAAATTCAGTTACACGTTCAATATGTTTTAAGCATTTCAAATTGACAACAAGATTGAAAATATGACAACTAAAGCATGCTTTTGGGTCCTAGACTACCCGAAAGTAAGGATAATAGTAGTTACGCATGGAATCTCATCACCTCGTGCGCATGCAGCTCCCAGAATAGAAGTACATATCCAATTAATTTACCTATGGGGACAATTTCCTCTTACAAGGTTAGAAAGGAGACTCACCTTGCTCTGAAGTCCAATAACCAGCTTCCAAGCCCCTTTCGGCGACTCAAATCGATGCCCCAATGCTCCAAGACTAGCCAAATAACGGTCAAACCAATGAAAATACATCCTAATACTCATAAAAATTCAATTTATATAAATTCCCAACTCCGCTCGAAAAGTTGACAAAATCGCCCTCAGGTCCACGTGCCTGGATTCGGATGTTTTTCGAAGATAAAGTTTACCCCCGACCTCACGAACTCAAATATATAATTGGCTCTTAATTTCATGTCCAAAATTGTGGTCAAAATCCAAGAATATAAATTTCCTAGGTTTTCTTCAAAATCCCAAAATTTCTACTAATTTACATGATTTTACATGTTAAAATCTAGATATAATCCAAGTAATTAACTTGTAATAGGTGGGAATCACTTACCTTAACATGGATGATTAAAATGGAGCTCCAAAATCTCTCCTAGGTTGGCTCCCGTGGAGGAAATGAGATGAAATGAGCCAAACTTATTTCTTTACACTTATACACTACCCAAATGACTCTTCTTCGCGTTCGCGGTATCCCCATCGTATTCACGAAGAAGAAAATCCCCTGAAACCATTTTCCAAACTCCAAATGACAAATGGTTTACTTTTTTGAAAAAGACACCAAGATATATAACTTTTATGTTTTGGTCATCTCCCATTCCTTATAGATTTTGAGATATAAGCTTCCAAGTTCAGCCCTGTGCAACACAAATTTCTTCTTCATCTTCCCAGAAAGCCTGTAGAGTACTCGACATAACCCTTTGTACACAAATCCAATTGCTAAATGGTTTAATTTTTTGAAATCTAGACACAATGATCTACAACTTCCATTTTTGGATCATCTCCAAATTCCTTATAAATTGTGAGATATGAACCTCCGAATTCAGACCTTTGCAATAGAGATTTCCTGCTTTGCGAACGCGGGTGTCTCTTCGCGAACGCAAATAACAGAGTCCCTGAAGCCAAATCCTTCTTCGCGAATGCGAGAGGATCATCATGAACGCGAAGAATAACACCAGACAACAACATCAGCTATTGCAAAATAGCCCAAAATGATCCGAAACCACCTCTAAATATACCAAGACCTCGTCCAATCACACAAACTAGTCCCATAACATAACACGGACCTGCTCGAGGCCTCAAATCACATCAAATAACATCGAAATCATGAATCGCACCCCAATTCAAGGTTAATGAACTTTAGAACTTCAAACATTTACATTTGACGTTGAAACCTATCAAATCATGTCTGATTGATCTCAAATTGCACACAAGTCACATTCGACATTACGGACCTACTCCAACTTCCGGAATCAGATTCTGACCCCGATATCAAAAAGTCTACTTCTGGTCAAACTCCTCAAAAACCTTCAAATTTCTATCTTTAGCCAAATGACTCCAAAATGACCCACGGACCTCCAAATTCACTTTCGATCGTGCTCCCAACACCAGAATCACCATACGGAGCTATTCCCTAACTCTGAATCCCAAACGGACATTGATAACACTGAAATGTACTTCAATCCAAACTTATGAAATTCTTCCAAAAATGCTAACTTCCACAATAGGTGCCGAAACATCCCTGGATCTTCCAAAACCCGATCCATACATACGACCAAATTCGAAATCATCATACGAACCTGCTAGAACCTTCGAATCCCGATTCTGAGATCGTTTACTTAAAAATCCAATCTTAGTCAATTATTTCAATTTAAAACTTCCGAAATGAGAATTTTCTTTTCAAATAAACTCCGAACTTCCCGGAATTCAATTCCAACCATGCGTATAGGTCATAATACCTGATATGGAATTGCTCACAGCCTCAAATTGCTGAACGACATACTAGAGTTCAAAACGACCGATCTGGTCGTTACATTCTCTCCCACTTAAACGCGTGTTCGTCCGCGAATGTGCTGAGACCTACACTAGAGTTAACCGAAATTACTGTGTAACACCTCATGCACCTACTCGTGATACCACAACCCAGTTGAGCACATTAGCTTGATCAATTCTGAAGATATTCCCTTTTATTCAAGAAAATAAGCTTAGAGCCCAATTCCAATCATCCAGAATTCTCTACCAGGCCTGCTTCCAATATATGAAGACTGTATCAATCTCTACACGAGATACCAGAACATGACTGCATGCCTTTGCCTAATTCCCACTATGCACCACATCATTAACAGTACCATAATAACATTCTCTGATCATAATAACTGACATTCCTTGAATCTTATGCTCACAATGCACCTCATCATATATATAAGTCTTATTCCAACTCTTGCAATACTGTCACGATAGAAGAGATTTGTAGAAATTTATAACCAACTATTGAGTCAACAAATTATTGAGTCTATACTTCTGACAAGAACCATTACCTTATTCTGAACCAAATAATGATCTTTGCTCTTTAGTATAATTCATATAATTTGAATGCACTTATCCTAGATCGAATAGTATCATCTCACCTACTACGAACGTCTCAGGCAATAAGCCACCCCGGTCATGATCAAAAGTCCCATATGATGCCACAACGTGCCAATAGGCCACAAGCTCAAACGTGATACTTAAGGAAAACAAAACTCTGGAAGGGACTACTCAACTCACGCAACTAATATAAACTTTTCTCAGAATAAGGGAAACAAAACATACAAAAACAGATATAGGGAACTGTACTCAACATCACACAGTCGCGACATGCAACCCGATCCAAACAACATACTCGTGGCGGCGTGCCACCCGATCCACATATAAAATTCACATAAGAAGATACACACCGAGCAAAATCACTCATTACTACAAAATATCAAATATCGGCCCCAAGTACGCTAAGTGCATAATACTATCCCTGGGGAGACAGATAGCGCCATAAGCTATAAAACTCAAGCAAAACTGAAGTGTGATATATGATCTGAATCTCAAGAGCCATTCTTCTCACATAACAACATCGCTACACGGAACCTCAACACACAAGAGTTATATCAAGCCATTTCGTAACTCAAATGACACAATATAACATTACATAAAATAGCCGATGGCGAAATAACATCCAACATGCGAATACTCCTCCATAAGGAGCGCTATGCTGAAATGAACACATCCGGTCTGATATAGAGCCCATATCTATATTTAAATCCATTCACAGACCTCAAGCCAATTCTGATCATACCAAACTAGGCCAATAATCTTTCCTAGGTCCATAATAACCCATTTTTTTCAGAACACACAAGAACAGCCGTCCAATCCGGAACAACCTTCCACATTCCAGAACCAAATAAACCGAGCACCTTTCACACATAAATTCTTAATTAGCGATAGTACCACAATCTCCATACTTGATTTAAATCCTCAATCAATTAAGTGACTACACGTCACACTTATACAATCTTTTCGTGGGATATGCTCTCGTGGCCTTATGCACCAGGTAACAAGTCCGCACACCCATACCACCGGCCATACAAATGTTGCAAAGAGAATCAAGGATCCGAAAGTCAATATGCATACCCTCTTACTCATGACAATGATCTCAGGTGGCGCTGTAGATAATACTAGCTTACTCTAAACATCTAAATTCTTTTCCGGCTCATCCGAGCCCGTGACCTCCTTGTCAACACCGAATCGCAACCTTGATTCTCAACTTCCAAATCCCACGCTACTCACGGTATTTATTCATGACATTGTGCAAGAGTACAAGAATTTCATCATAACTCCTGAACCACTAATAGGGTAAACACTTTATCATATAGAAGCCTTTATACTTAACTCATTTCAAGAGAACCATTACAACCCGTGATTAAATTCACATAATCGCAGAAAATACTAATCTCAAGTAGTGGTCTAAACCACCATCACTCTTCCGGGATCCATCTACACATAATAGGCCATAATACTCGAAAGCCTCCAAATAAAATCAATTACGGCACAAACCTCGCACGCATTACTGTAATCATATATATAACTTAACACGTTGAAGGAACTAACCGTTGCCACCATTATATCAATTCAACCATTGTTGGCTGATTTTACTTTTTCCAATTTACTCTAGGCTTCACTTAAGAATAATATTAGCCCCATTCAAAACATAACGAACAAAATCTGCACTCATCCTAACTGACCTTATTTCACGAGACCACGATGTCTCAATTCCCATAAACCATCCCATACCCTTCTTAAGCGCATATTCGCATCCTCAACTAGTACACCCATTCTGAGAATTCCTCTATAAATCCGAAGTCATTTTCTCCCATTCCTCTCAATTTATACCGTAGACCAAAGATAACACAGAACACTCCAAGCTCCTTATCATAATCTGCTGCAAAAGCTCAATACTCAACCATACTATGGACTCGAAACCCTTAGGCACCACACCTTAACCTTTGAACCCACTAGGATTATTATTGAGAGCCACCTACTCTGACTTGGTCCCGAATATAATCAACTGCAAGTCTCCGCTAGCACATGAACACCCTCTCAAAGAAGCACCTAACTGAATCACCTTCTTTGCAACTCACTTCTACGTGAAGCATAATTTCTGAGTCTTCCTAAAGCTTGAACATGAATCAATAATGCCAGTTATGGAATACATTCTTCAATTCCTTTTCTCAAGTTACCACTGATGTTCTCTTTCCTTAGTCACAGTAACCGATCAATATACCAATAACTAGAAATCTTATAAATAGGCGACCATGCAATCTAACCGTAGGCGGTAGGACTCTCCCACTTAGCTTAAAGCCAATATTACACAACTTTGGAACCCACCAAGATTCTTTATCTCTTATTGACATGACCTTGCACAATTAAATAGCCTGATTCCTCAAAATCCTTCCTTTAGCATTTCATGAACACTCTGAATCTCTAGCAACATTCACATATTAGACCTCTTACTGGATAGCCAGTAAAATCCTTCGCATGAGCTTCACCAACCACGCGATTGCTAACCTTGTGATGACCCAGCCGGTCATTTTACGAATTAATGCCCCAATTCCCTAATAACTCCATTCCCCATGTTTGTTTCTACTATTGTGAGTTGCCGGGAAGAATTAATTGGAGTTTCAGAGAGTTTTGGGACACTTAGTCACTAAATTAGAGATTAAGTTTTGGAAAATTGACTATAGTCAGATCAGTGTAAAGATGGCCTCGAAATGGAATTCTAATGGTTCTGTTAGCTCCGTTAGGTGATTTTCGGTTTAAGAGAGTGTTCAGATTGTATTTTGGAGGTCCGTAGCTAATTTGGGCTTGAAATGACAAAAGTTGATATTTTAAAGTTTCCGATTCGATAGTGATATTTTGATCCGAGGGTCAGAATAGAATTCATACAGTTGGAGTAGCTCACTAGTGTTGAAGGTGACGTGTGTGCAAAATTTCAGGTCATTCAAATGAGGTTTGATAGACTTTTTGATCGAAAGCATATTTTGAGAGTTTTTGAAGTTCTTAGGCTTGAATCCGATGCAAATTGGTTGTTTCAATGTTGTTTGAGGTGTTGTGGAGATTTTTTAAGTTTGGATAGTGGTATATGACTTCTCTGTGATTTTAGTTGAGGTCCTGGGGTCTCGGGTGGTTAACGAGAAGTTAGAAATTTGGAGTTGTAGCTGAAGTTCTTTGGGCTGGTGTTATAACTGCATCTGTGGTTGAGAGGTCGTAGATGCGACTCATGCAGATGCATAAACTAAGCTGTAGAAGCGGCCAGAGGAGAAAAATGAAGGATTCGCAGGTGCGAAAGGATTCATGCAACTGCGCGACCGTAGATGTGGTGTGTAGGTCGCAGGTGCAGATTTGGGGGAAATTAATGAGTTTCACTGGTGCGGTGATTTTTCCGTAGAAGCGGGACCGTAGGTGCGGTCCCTTGACCGCAGAAGTGGATTTGCTGGGTAGAAAAATAAAAAATTCGAGGGTTTAGTTTCAAAATGTTAAAAAAAAATTATTTGGAGCTCCGGGAGGGCTATTTTGGGAGGAATTTGAAGAGAAAATTAGTGGCAACGATTCCTAATTCCTCTCTAGTTGTATTCTTATAATCTAATCTTAGTTTTGTCATTTAATTTCGGATTGGAGATGAAAATTGGGGGCAATTTGGAAGAAATTTCTTAGACCTAGATTTTGAGTTTTGATTGGGAATTTGACATTGGATTTGGATAATATGCATGAACTCGTGGGAGTATGAGGATTCTAAAAATAAAAATTTTACCCGATTTCGGGACGTGGGCCCGAGGGGCGTTTTGATTATTTTACCTAATTTAGTGTACTAGCTTAGAAGTAATTGGTTGAATTAGTTACTTGAAGTGTTATTTACATTATGCAATTTAATTGAATAAATTTGGGTCATTTGGAGTCGAGTACTCGTGGAAAGAGCGTGGTTTCGGGTTGCTTTTGAGTCGGTTCGAGATAAGTGGCTTGCCTAACCTTGTGTGGGGGACTTCCCCTTATGATTTTGTATTGTTGATGTTTGAAATGCCTTGTACATAAGGTGACGAGAGTGTTCTTATCCTAATTGTTGAAATCCAGTTTTCACTAAGTAATTGAAATTGTGCTTCTCCTCCTGTTATTACTACTTGCAATTTAAGCTTGTTGTTAGCTTAGGGAAGCATGTCTAAGTGACTTAGATGCTTTATTTGCTCAAACTGCTTTACCTGAATTTTGTGCAGCATGCTAGGCTAGAATTACCTGTTTGCCTTGATATGAAATTTGACATTTGCTGAATATAGTTCATGTTGCTGCTGTGTATTTACATTTGGGACTACGGATGTGAGATTTCGGTAGATCCCCCTTTTCTGTTTATTTGTGACTACAGATGTGGGATTCCGGTAGATACCCCTTACCTGTTTATTTGTGACTATGGATGTGGGATTCTAGTAGATCCCCCTGCATAGGTATATGGAACTATGGGACTGCACCTGGTAGATTTTCTCAGTATTGGGTATTTATATTTGGGACTACGGATTGGGATTTCCGGTAGATCGCCACACACTGTTAGTTGGACTACGGGACGGGATCTCGAGAGATCCTTTCGATATATACGATGGACTACGGGACGGTAGCCAGTGAGATCCACTGGATAGTTATACTTGGGGCTACAGGACGATATCCTGGAAGGTCCCCCGGTTGTTATCTCTGTGTTAAGTTGTATTCCTCCCTGTGATTTATTTGTTACTATTATAGTTATGTTGTACCTTACATCCTGTGTTATTTCTTATTTTTGCACTTTATTTTATTTTCTTATCTGATACTGTTATACCTTGTTTTTCATTTAACTATAGTGGGGCCCTGACCTTCCTCGTCACTACCCAACCGAGGTTAGACTTGGCACTTACTGAGAACCGTTGTGGTGTACTTATGCCCTTTTTGCGCATGTTTTTCATGTGTAGATCCACGTACTTCCACTCAATTTTATCAAGCTCGAGGCGAGGCATTTGTAGAGACTCCGAGGTATATTTACCGCGTCCGCAGATCGAAGAGTCCCTTTCTATTCTCTATTTATGTATTAGCCCTTTCTGTATTTTTCTTTATTAGACATTCTGGAGTTAGATACTTGTAGACCTTCAAAAGCTTGTGTTTCATGAGATTCTGGGCTGTTGGGAAATGTTGTTAGTTTTAAGAGTTTGTATTGTATATGCGGAGCGGCATCTTAAATACTGTTTTACTTTGTTATTTCGGTTTTAAAATTACTTATTTCCGCAAATTGTTTATTTTCTGCTTCGTTAGGCTTATCTAGTCGTAGAGACTAGGTGACATTACGATGGTTCACGGAGGTGAACCATGGTTGTGACAAGTCGGTATCAGAGCTCTAGGTTCATAGGAGTCATGTATCACAAGACAATTTATTAGAGTCTCACTGATTGGTACGGAGACTTTTGCACTTATCTACAAGAGGCTATGTAACTGTTAGGAAAATTCCACTTCATTTGATTTCCTTGTCGTGCGAGATTTTTCATATCATAATTCTAAACTTCTGTCTTCTATTCTTTCACAGTTGGTGAGTACACGTGTTACCCGAGATGATTATGCACCCACGCCCCTACTGTGGCCATCAAAGGTTGGGGCTAGGGTAGAGGCCGAGGACGTGCATGCGGTGTAGCCAGAGCACCCGTATGAGCTGCCACCAAGGAGCCACCAGCAGTTCCAGTCAGAGCCCAGGCACCCGATACGCTACTGCTACTACCACTCTATTACTTCAGAAGACTCTGGCACAGTTTATGAGCATGCGCACTACTTTGGCTTAGGTAGGGTTACTTCCCCCTTGCTGTAGCTAAATCCCAGGCCAAGGGAGGAGCACAAACGCCCACCACCCGTACTCCTGAATAGTGAGTGATTATGGATCTGGTTCTAGAGATTATTTCGGTCAGCCTACAGTCCCAAATCAGCCCAAGGACAGGGAAGTGGCTTCCAAGGATGAGCAGCGGAGGCTTGAGAGATTCAAGAAGTACAAGCCTCCTATATTTCGTGGTCTAGCATCAGATGATGCTTTGGGATTTCTAGATGAGTGCTACCATATTCTCCATACCATGGGTATATCAGGATCGAGTAGGGTTTCCTTCATTACTTTCCAACTTCGAGGAGCCGCCTATGAGTGGTGGCGTACTTATGACTTAGACAGTCTGGATCAGGCAGTTTCCATGACTTGGACTCAGTTTTTAGATATGTTCCTAAGAGAGTATGTTCCTCAGAGCTTCAGGGATGCATGACGCATAGAGTTTGAGAATTTTGGCCAGGGCACTATGACTGTCTCGGAGTATGCTGTCCGTTTCACTAGCTTGGCTAGACATCCACCAGCCTTGGTTTCTACTGTTCGCGAGAGGGTTCGCCTATTTATTGAGGGGCTTATTCCCAACATCAGGTCAAGCATGGCTCATGAGTTGGAGATGGATATTCATTATCAGTAGGTGGTGAGCATACCAACGAGGATTGAGTGTATGCATGCTAGGGATAGAGAGGAGAGGGAGGCCAAGAGGTCTCGAGAGTCGGGCCATTATTCTGGTGTCTGTGCCCCAGCAGTAGGTTGTCATGGTAGGGGTTATATAAGTCACCCCGTTCATTCAGCTCTTCCAGCAGCCAGTGGTATTCCAGCTCCCCTAAGACCTCAGGAAAGTATCTAGTGCGCCTCCTGCGTGTGGTGCTTTTAGCGGTCAGTCCAACAGACCTGGCCCGAGCAAGTCATAGCCACCACATCCTCCCAAATCTTGTTTTGAGTGTGGTGACACATGCCATATGGTGAGGGATTACCCAGACTTAGGATGGGTGCACCTCCACAAACTTCTCAGACATAACATGTCTTGCAAATTTCTCAAGCAATGGTTATAGCTCTAGTTGCTACCCCACCTGCTCAGCCAGCTAGAAGTGGAGGTCGGGGAGGTAGAGGGTCACCCTGGGGGGGAGGCCAGGCCAGATACTATGCCCTTCCTGATTGTACCGAGGTTGTTGCCTCTGATTCTATCATTACTGGTATTGTTCTGGTTTGTCACAGAGATGCATTGGTTCTATTCGATCCAGACTCCACTTATTCTTATGTGTCTTCTTATTTTGCTCCGCATATGGGTGTATCTCGGTATTCTTTCAGTTCCCCTATTTATGTTTCTACTCATATGGGAGATTCTCTTATTGTTGATCGCATTTATTGGTCGTGTTTAGTTTCTCTTAGTGGTTTTGAGACCAGAGCCGATTTATTGTTGCTCATCATAGTTGATTTTGACATTATCTTGGGCATGGACTAGTTTTCACCCCATTATGCTATTCTTGATTGTCACGCCAAAACCGGGACGCTGGCTATGCCAAGTGTACGACTTGTTGAGTGAAGGGGTACTTTAGATCACACTCCTAGTAGCGTTATTTCTTTCCTTAAGGCTCAGCGAATGGTTGAGAAGGGGTGTGACACGTATCTAGCTTATGTGAGAGACGTCAGTACTGATACCCTTCAGTTGATTCAGTCCCAGTAGTATGGGAATTTTCTGATATATTTCGAGCTGACCTTCCGAGCATGTCGCCCGATAGAGATATTCATTTTGGCATTGATCTGTTTCCGGGCACTCAGCCTATTTCTATCCCTCCGTATCGTATGGCTACTCCTAAGTTGAAAAAGTTGAAGGATCTGTTATAGGAATTGCTTGATAAGGGTTTTATTAGGCCTAGTGTATCACCATGGGTTGCTCCTGTCTTGTTTGTGAAGAAGAATGATGGTTATATGCGTATGCGCATTGATTATCACCGATTGAACAAAGTTACAGTGAAGAACTGTTATCATTTGCCTCATATTGATGATTTGTTTGACCAGCTACAGGGTTCATGAGTGTTTTCTAATATTGACTTGCGTTTAGGGTACCATCAGTTAATGATCCAGGAGCCAGATATCCCGAAGACAGCTTTCAGGACTTGGTATGGTCATTATGAGTTCCTTATTATGTCATTTGGACTGACCAATGCCCTAGAAGCCTTTATGAATTTGATACACAGTATAATCTGGCTGTATCTTGACTCATTCGTTATTGTTTTTATTGATGATATTCTGGTGTATTCCAAAAGTTGAGAGGATCATGAACAGCATCTGAGGATAGGGCTTCAGACTTTGAGAGAAGAAGTCATATGCTAAGTTATCAAAATATGAGTTTTGGTTGGATTCTGTGGTATTATTGGATCACGTGGTTTCTAGTGAGGGGATAAAAGTGGATCCGAAGAAAGTGGGAGCAGTGCAAAGTTGGCCCAGATCATCCTCAACTATAGAGATCCGTAGTTTTCTTGGCTTGGCAGGTTATTACCGTCGATTTGTTGAGGGGTTTTCGTCTATCGCTGCACCTATGACCAGACTGGCCCAGAAGGGTGCTCCGTTCAAGTGGACGGAAGAGTGTGAGGTGAGCTTTCAGAAGCTCAAGACAGCTTTGACTTCTACCCCAATTTTGATATTGCATACAGGTTCAGGGTCTTATACTGTCTATTGTGATGCCTCGAGTATTGACCTTGGAGCGGTATTGATACAGGACGGTAGGGAAATTTTTTGCGCGTCTAGACAGTTGAAGGTACATAAGAAGAATTATCCTGTGCATGATCTTGAGTTAGATGCTATTGTTCACGCCTTGATTTGGCATCATTATCCGTACGGTGTGCCTTGTGAGATTTATAGTGATCACCAGAGCTTACAGCATCTGTTCAAGTAGAAGAATATAAATTTGCGTTAGAGGAGATGGCTAGAGCTGCTAAAGGACTATGATATCAGTATTTTGTATCATCCGGGTAAGGCCAATATGGTGGCCGATTCTTTGAGCTACCGGGCAGAGAGTTTGGGGAGTTTGGCTTATTTACCATTAATAGAGAGGCTTGTGGCGATGGATGTTCAAGACTTAGCCAGTCAGTTTGTGAGATTGGATCTTTCGGAGCCCAATTGGGTTCTAGATTGCGTTGTCTCTCGGTCTTTCTTGTTTGATCGTATCCGGGAGCGACAGCTTGATGACCCTCATTTCCTTGTCCTTAAGGACAATGTTTTGCATGGTGATGTCGGAGATGTGACTATTGGTGATGATAGGGTATTGAGGATGCAGGGTTGGATTTGTGTACCCAATGTTGATGTGATTCGGGAGTTGATTCTAGAGGAGGCCCATAGTTCGCGATATTCCATTCATCCAGGTGTCGTGAAGATGTACCAGGATTTAAGGCAACAATATTGGTGGAGGTGGATGAAGAAAGATATCGTTAGGATTGTAGCTCGGTGCCTCAATTGTCAGCGGGTGAAGCATGAGCACCAGAGACCGGGTGGACTGCTTCAGCAAGTAGAGATTCTGGAGTGTAAGTGGGAGCGGATCACCATGGACTTTGTAGTTAGGCTCCCACGAACTTTGAGGAAGTTCGATGCCATTTGGGTGATTGTGGATCGGCTGACCAAGTCCGCGCATTTTATTCCTATGTGTACTACCTATTCTTTGGAGTGGCTGGCGGAGATTTATATCCGGGAGATTATTCGTCTGCATGATATTCCAGTTTCCATCATTTTAGATAGAGGTTAACATCACAGTTCTGGAGGGCCGTTCAGCATGAGTTGGGTACTCGGGTAGAGTTGAATGCACCATATCAGATTCTTAGGATATGCTCTATGCGTGTGTGATTAAGTTTGGAGGATCTTAGGATCATTTCTTGCCATTGGCGGAGTTTGCCTGCAATAACAGTTATCAATCCAGCATTCAGATGGCACCGTATGAGGCTCTATATGGTAGGCAGTGTAGATCTCATATGGGTTGGTTTGAGCCGGGTGAGGCTAGATTATTGGGCACAGATTTGGTTCAGGACACTTTGGAGAAGGTTAAGGTGATACAGGATAGACTCCGTATAGCCCAGTCCAGACAGAAGAGTTACGCGGATCGAAAGGTTTGTGATGTTGCCTATATAGTTGGAGAGCGAGTTCTGCTTCTTGTTTCGCCTATGAAGGAAGTTATGAGATTTGGGAAGAAAGGGAAGTTGAGTTTGAACTTTATTGGCCCTTTTGAGATATTGAGTTGCATTGGGAAGGTTGCTTATGAGCTTACCTTACCTCCCATCTTGGCAGGGGTTCATTCAGTATTTCATGTTTCGATGCTTTGGAGGTATCACGATAATCCATCGCGCGTGTTGGCTTTCAGTTCCATCCGGTTGGACACGAATCTATCTTACATGGAGGAACCACTGGCAATATTGTACAGGCAGGTTTGAAAGCTAAGCTCAAATAAAATTACATCAGCGAAGGTTCAGTAGCGAGGTCAGCCGATCGAGGAGGCGACCTCGGAGACCGAGCAGGATATGTGTAGCAGTTACCCTAATCTTTTCATTACTTCAGGTATGTCTCTATGCTTGTTCGAGGACATATGAATGTTTAAGTGTAGGAGGATGTGACAATCTGACCTATCGTTTTAAGATTAACACCCGGATCCCCTATTAACTGCATTCCTCATGTTTTTTTCTTTTATTGTGAGCTGCCGGGAGGAATTATTTGGAGTTTCGAAGAGTTTTGGGACACTTAGTCCCAAAATGAGAGCTTAAGTTTTAGAAATTTGATCGTAGTTGGAACAGTGTGAAGATGGCCTTGGAATTGAATTTAGATGGTTTTGTTAGCTCCGTTGGGTGATTTCGGGTTTATGAGCGAGTTCAGATTGTGTTTTGGAGGCCTGTAGGTAATTTAGGCTTGAAATGTCGAAAGTTGAATTTGAAGTTTCCGATTTGATAGTGAGATTTTGATCCGAGGGTCAGAATAGAATTCCATAAGTTGGAGTAGCTCTGTAGTATTAAAAGTGACATGTGTGCAAAATTGCAAGTCTTTCGGACGAGGTTTGATAGCCTTTTTGATTGAAAGCGCATTTTGAGAGTTTTTGAAGTTCCGATGCTAATTGGTTGTTTCAATATTGTTTGAGGTGTTGTGGAGATCTGTATAAGTTTGGATAGTGGTATATGACTTGTCTGTACTTTTGGTTGAGGTCATGGGGGCCTCGGGATGATTTCAGGTGGTTAACGGAAGTTGGAAATTTGGAGTTGCAGCTGAAGTTCTTTTGGCTGCTGTCATAACCGCATCTGCGGCTGAGAGGCCGTAGATGCGACTCCCACAGATGCGTAAACTAAGCCACAGAAGCGGCCAGAGGATGAAAATGAAAGAGCCACAGGTGCGGAAGGATTCACGCACCTGTGTGATCGCAGATGTGGTGTGCAGGTCGCAGGTATGGGTTTGGGGGAAATTAATGAGTTTCGCATGTGCGGTCGTTTTTCCGCAGAAGCAGATTTGCTGGGCAGAAAAATCAGAAATTCGAGGGTTTAGTTTCAAAAACTTAAAAAAAATCCATTTGGAACTCGGGAGAGGGAGATTTTGGGAGGAACTTGAAGAGGAAATCAGTGGGTAACGATTTGTAATCCCTTTCTAGTTGTATTCTATAATCTAATCTTAGTTTTGTCATTTAATTTCGGATTGTAGATGAAAATTGGGGAAAATTGGAAGAAAGTTCTTGGACCTAGGTCTTGAGTTTTGATTGGGAATTTGACATTGGATTTGGATAGTTTTGGTATGCATGAACTCGTGGGAGTGTGAGGATTCTAAAAAGATAAATTTTACCTGATCCCGAGACGTGAGCCCGAGGGGTGTTTTGGTCATTTTGCCTAATTTTGTGTACTAGCATAGAATTAATTAGTTGAATTAGTTACTTGAACTATTATTTACATTATTCAATTTTATTGAATAGATTTGGACCATTTGGAGTCGAGTACTCGTGGCAAGAGCGTGGTTTCGGGTTGATTTTGAGCCGGTTCATGGTAAATAGCTTGTCTAACCTTCTGTGAGGGACTTCCCCTTAGGATTTGGTACTGTTAATGTTTGAAATGCCTTGTACGTAAGGTGACGAGTGCGTACTTGTGCTAAATGTTAAAATCCAATTTTCACTAAGTAATTAAAATTGTGCTTCTCCTCATGTTATTACTAATTGCAATTTAAGTCTCTTGTTAGCTTAGGGAAGCATGTCTAAGTAACTTAATTGCTTTATTTTCTCAAACTACTTTACGTGAATTCTGTGCAGCATGCTAGGCTAAAATTACATGTTTGCCTTGATATGAAATTTGACAGTTGTTGAATATTCTTCATGTTGTTGCTGTGTATTTACAGTTGGGACTACTGGTGTGGGATTTCGGTAGATCCCCCTTGTCTGTTTATTTGGGACTACGGATGTGGTATTCCATCCCTTGTCTATTTATTTGGAACTTCGGATGTGGGATTTTGGTAGATCCCCCTCCACAGTTATATGGAACTATGGGACTGCACCAGGTAAATTTCCCCAGTACAGGTTGTTTATTTTTGGGACTATGGATCGGGATTTCTGGTAGATCCCCGCACATTTTTAGTTGGACTATGGGACGGGATACAGGGAGATCCTTCGGATATATACGATGGACTACGGTACGGTACCACGGAAAATCCACTAGATAATTATACTTGGGGCTACAGGACGGTATCCTGGAAGGTCCCCCAGTTGTTATCTCTGTGTTAAGTTGTATTCACCCCTGTGATTTATTTGTTACTGTTATAGCTGTGTTGTACCTTACTTCCTGTGTTATTTCTTATTGTTGCACTTTATTTTACTGTCTTATCCTATCTTTTTATACCTTGTTTTTCATTTAACTTCAGTAGGGCCCTACCCCATCGAGGTTAGGCTTGGCACTTACTGAGTGTTGTTGTGGTGTACTCATGCACTTTCTATGCATGTTTTCAAGAGCAGATCCAGGTACTTCCACTCAGTCTTATCACGCTTGAGGCGAGGCGCATGTAGAGACTCCGAGGTATATCTATCGCGTCCGCAGACCGAAGAGTCCCTTTCTATTCTCTATTTAAGTATTAGTCCTTATGTATTTTTCTTTGTTCGACATTCTTGAGTTAGATACTTGTAGAGCTTCAAAAGCTTGTGTTTTATGAGATTCGGGGGTTTTGGGAAATGTTGTTAGTTTTGAGAGTTTGTATTGTATATGTCAAGCAGCATCTTAAATACTATTTCACTTTGTCATTTCGGTTTTTAAATTACGCTTTTCTGTAAATTATTTATTCTATGAATTGTTAGGATTAACTAGACGTAGAGATTATGTGCCGTCACGATAGTTCATGGAGGGTCAATTAGAGTCGTGACAGACCTGCTCATAGGAGATAACCCACCTGAGCCTGTGCTCATTCACCAGCTGCACACGTCCATTCACTCCTCGTGGACATCAACTAAATGTGCGACAATATCTTCCAATTCAAAGTTATGTTGTATCCTTCTTCATATCAAACAGCTCATTTCCGTCATATCAAATCTCCCGTTGTTATGCTAGCCAATCAAATTAAGCTCGTAGACCTAGTCACTACCCACCATGAATCCCAAATCACTCTAAACTTTTCTCAAGGAGTGTAGTCATCCTACCACATAACCTTTATGCTACTCTGCCCCAAAGGCGAATTGAAGACAACCATAACACTAGCAAACTTAAACGAATTCAACAAGGACAATGAAACCACATCACAGATTAAAATTCCACCACGCTTGAAAATACCAAGTCTTGTTACTCCATTAAACCAAACTTGAACATTCATAGCTCAATTGCCTCTCCTCTACCGGAAATAAATTTCTGAATCTCTGAATCTTGCATTGAGTAAACATCCTTCCAAGTCATTCACCACTTCAACGCATAAACAAGCATCCTTCCATTACACCAATATTGTGCGATAGCAACGCACGAATCGTCATAATAATTAATTCCAAATATCAAAAACCTTAAGTAATACTGATACTGAGCAGGAACGAGAAAATGGCCTTCCACAAGGCAACAACAATATCCCAATCAAATACGCAAAGAGGAACATCCGGCACCATATCTGTAGTACCATTACAATTTCTCAATTCTCAATCGATATAGTAAGCACTTCACATTGTATAAGATTGAGTTGGAAATAAACAAAAGCCATAAGCCTCAAAGGAATCAAACCGCACGATGAGGAATCAACAAGGGAAGTGCTCCTAACATCCTTTTAGCCTCTCGAAAATAAGTACAGACATCTCTGTACCGATCTGCAAGATTCTACGAGACTTGCTCATGACTCGTGTGACCTAAGTGAACCTAGTCCTCTGATACCATGTTGTCACGACCCTAAATCCACTAAGGGTCGTGATGGCGGCGGACACCATTGACAGGCAAGCCAATACCAAATAACTAGTAATTTCTCGGTTTAGATATTTCTGAAATCATTTCTTTTATACATGTAAACAAATAAATAATAAATTTTTCCGAATAAATAATGATTTTTTAACAATTTTAAAATACAGAATAATCCCATAAACATCCCAGAACCCGGTGTTACAAGTGCATGAGCAATTTCTAGGAAACAATATAGTATAATAACCGTCTGGAATACAAATTGGACAGTAGATAAAATACAATACCGTGCTCTGAAAGAGACTCTACTGGCTGCGTTCTGTCTCGAGAAGTCCAACTCACCTAAGTCTATGTATCAACCATTTCGTTATGCTCATTAGGCCGCTAGAAGTACATGTGCTTCTGCAATAAAAATACACAGCAAGTGTAGCATGAGTACAAAAATAATGTGTAATCAGTAAGTATCCCGTCTAATCTCGAAGAAGTTGAGACGAGAGGTCGACTTCGGCACTTACTAATGGCCCAATAGTAGTATACCAATAATATATTATTGAAGGACTTTTATAAACATGGTTGTAACTCATTAGTATGAAGGGAGTAAATAATTCTTTTACTCAAAAGGAAATTTCCAAATTTGTTTTCATCAATTATATATTTATTCTCAAGCCAGGGAGAAACAATATCAACATCAATGAATTTCAAGGCAAGCAATACAAGCATGCGCAAATCATACCGAGATCGTACGTCCCGATCCAACAATATATAAACTGTGCACTATTAGAGGGTCGAATGGCACGAACCATAGATGCATCTATTAAATCTACCGAGGCGTTCGGCCTGTTCCACAATAAATAAACACATTCAAACAGTCAAATAATGAGTTCATCAAGGAGCAATTATTCAGGAAATGCAAGTTTCTCTTTTAAGAGTCAAGAAACGATGTCTAGTTTTTAGAAATTCATTTACACGTTCAATATGTTGTAAGCATTTCAAATTGACAACAATATTGCAAATATTACAAGTAAATAATGATTTTGGGTCCTAGACAACCCATACTTAAGAATAATAGAAGCTATGCACGGACTCTCGTCACCTCGTGCGTACGTAACCCCCACAAATAGAAGCACATATCCAATTAATTTACCTATGGGGACAATTCCCTCTTACAACGTTAGAAAGGAGACTCACCTCGCTCTAAAGTCCAATAACTGGCTTCCAAGCCACTTCCGACGACTCAAATCGATGTCCCAACGCTCCAAAACTAGCCAAATAACGGTCAAACCAATGAAAATACACACTAATACTCATAACAATTCAATTTATACAAAATCCTAACTCAGACCGAAAAGTTGACAAAATCTCCCTTGGGACCACGTGCCCGGATTCGGAAATATTTTGAAGATAATGTTTATCCCCGACCTCACGAACTCAAATATATAATTGGCTCTCAATTTTATGTCCAAAATCGTGGTCAAAATCCAAAAATATAAATTTCCTAGGTTTTCTTCAAAATCCCAAAATTTCTACTAATTTACATGATTTTCCATATTAAAATCTAGATATAATCCAAGTAATTAACTTGCAATACGTGGGAATCAATTACCTTGACATGGATGATGAATGGATATCCAAAATCGCTCCTAGGTCGGCTCCCGTGGAGGAAATAAGATGAAATGAGTGAAAACCCATTTATTTACACTTATACACTGCCCAGACGACTTTTCTTCGCGTTCGCGGGACCCCCATCGCATTAACGAAGAAGAAAATCCCGCACACCATTTTCCAAACTCTTCTCATAGAGCCTCTAGTATAATGGCCATAACTTTTTATTCAAATCTCCAAATGACAAATGGTTTACCTTCTTAAAAATAGACACCAAGATCTAGAACGTTCATGTTTTGGTAATCTCCAATTCCTTATAGATTTTGAGATATAAGCTGCCAAAGTCAGCCCTATGTAATACAAATTTCTTCTTCATCTTTCCGAACAGCCTGTAGTTTACCGGCCATAACTCCTTATACACAATTCCAAATGATAAATGGTTTAATTTTCTAGAATCTAGACCCAAAGAACTACAACTTCTATTTTTGGATCATCTCCAAATTCCCTATAGATTGCGAAATATTAGCCTTCGAAGTTAGACCCGTGCAACAGAGATTTCCTTCTTTGCGAACGCGGATGTTTCTTTGCAAACACGAATAATAGAGTCCCTGAAGCCAAATCCTTCTTCGCGAACGTGAAGAACAACACCAGACACCAGTGTCAGCTATTGCACAACAACCCAAAATGATCCGAACAACCCCGATACACACCTGAGGCCCTCGCGGCCCCGTCCAATCACACAACCCAGTATTATAATATAACACGGACCTGCTCGAGGCATCAAATCACATCAAACAACATCGAAATCATGAATCACACCCCAATTCAAGCTTAATAAACTTTAGAACTTCCAAAAACATCTACATTCGATGTCGAAACCTATCAAATCACGTCTGATTGATCTCAAATTTTGTACACAAGTCACATTTGACATTACGGATCTAATCCAACTTCTGGAATTAGAGTCCAGCCCCGATATCAGAAAGTCTACTTCCGGTCAAACTTCCCAAAAACCTTCAAATTTCTATATTTAGCCAAATGACTCCAAAATGACCCACGGACCTCCGAATTCACTTTCGATAGCGCTCCCAACACCAGAATCACCATACAGAGCTATTCCCTAGTTCGAAATCCCAAACGGACATTGATAACACTGAAATGCACTTCAATCCAAATTTATGAAATTCTTCCCAAAATGCTAACTTCACAATAGGTGTCGAAGCATTCCCATGTCTTCCAAAACCCGATCTAGACATACGCCCAAGTTCGAAATCGTCATACGAACCTGATGCAGCCTTTGACTCCCGATTCTGAGGTCGTTCACTCAAAAATCTAATCTTAGTCAATTCTTTCAACTTAAAGCTTACGAAATAAGAATTCTCTTTCCAAATAAACTCCAAACTTCCCTGAGTTCAATTTCGACCATCTGTACAGGCCATAATACCTGATGTGAAATTGCTCACGACCTCAAACTGTCGAACGATGTGCTAGAGCTCAAAATGACTGATCGGGTCATTACAGTGGTGGACGATCTTTGATGTTGCATGACATCCTATATGTTCCGGAGATTCGACAAAACTTAGTCTTTGTTTTTGTTCTTCTAGATTTGGATTACAATTTGAACTTTAGTCGCTGTGGTCTTATAATTACTCAAGACAATG
This sequence comes from Nicotiana glauca, assembly GCA_026770625.1. Lineage (NCBI taxonomy): Eukaryota > Viridiplantae > Streptophyta > Magnoliopsida > Solanales > Solanaceae > Nicotiana > Nicotiana glauca. The sequence continues at coordinate 89,568 of MU752768.1, read as the reverse complement.
TTTTTATGGTTTTTGACATCGCTTGGATGTTTTTATTGTGTTAGATTGTAATCCTTATACGTATAACTATTATTTTGACCGTTGTGTTATGGCATGTTATTCTAGTAACAATGATGTTTATGTATTACATGGCATGCAAGATTAGGTCACATAGGGTAGGATCAAATAAATAGATTGGCTAATGAAGGACATCTAGGTTCTTTCTCTAAAATTGAAATACCAACTTGTGAAAATTGTCTTGCCGAAAATATTACACTTAAACCATTTGGAATGGCTAAGAGAACTAATTTTCCATTGCAATTAATCCATTTTGATATATGTGGTCCAATGAATATGAGGGATAGGTATGGTGATTTATATTTTATTACGTTCATTGATGATTTCACACACTTTAGTTATGTCTATTTGATTTCTCATAAATCTGAAGCACTTGAATGCTTTAATAAATATATGAATTAAGTTGAGAATCAATTAGATAAAAGGATTAGGACCTTAAGGATCGATAGAGCGCGTGAATATATTTCAAAAGAATTTGCAGAATTGTGCAATGAAAAGGGAATCACCATATAACTAACTATTTTGTACACACCTCACCAAAATGGTATAGCAGACAGGAGGAATAAACATTATTGGACATGATAAGGTCCATGATGGTGCAGGCAAATTTACCTATCTCCTTTTGGGGAGTTGCGTTACTGACTGCAACTTACATATTGAACAAAGTGCCTTCTAAATAGTTTCTTCCACTCCTTATGATCTACGGACTGGTCATAATCCAAACTTAAAGGATTTACGACCCTGGGGTTGTGTTGCATATGTAAAAGATTCTTTTAACAAGTTTGGTAAATTAAGCCCAAAAAGCAAGAAATATGTCTTTATAAGATATCCAGTACACTCCAAAGGGTATGTGTTCATTGTTGAATTAGAGGATGGAAGTGTTACTGAGATTGAATCGCGAGATGTCACATCTTTGGAAAATAATTTTCCAAAGAAGGGCGAGGTAAAGAATGGAGATCTTCTTTATGAAATGCTGAACTCAGACAGTCAGCAAGTATCTTATGACACGATTAATAATCAAATTTATCAAGATCTTATTTTTGATCCGAGTGGGAGTGGGAACTCTCAATCCCAAAATCCTTCTGAGGAACCTGAATTTCAACTACGAAAGTGTACCAGGAAAATATACCCAAACGTACTTATGACATTAAAGATTATGTTTTCTTGGTATCTCCCATAGAAATGGATGAGCCAAATTTTGCGACTGAGGCTTTATCGAGCCCTGGAAAAGATGAGTGAATGAAAGCAATGAAAGAAGAATTAGAGTCCATGAAAACCAACAATGTCTGCGAAATAGTTTACCTTCCACCTGGGCGTAGAGCCATTGGGAAAAAATAGGTTTTCAAAGTTAAATGCAAAGCGGATAGGTCAATAGAAATATACAAGGCACAATTGGTGGCAAAAGGCTTTACTCAAGAAGTTGGAATAGATTATGAGGAAATATTTTTACCAGTTGTTAAGTTTACCTCGATTTTCTTACTTTTGGCTATTTTTTCATGTTTGGATTTGGACTTAGATTAAATGGACATGAAAATAGCTTTTCTCAATGTAGAACTAAACGAAAATATCTACATGGAACAAACTGTAGGATTCATCATTAAAGGGCAAGAAAAGAAGGTCTGTAAATTGAAAAGATCTATTTATGGCCTGAAGCAATTTTCAAGGCAATGGTGTTTGTGATTTCACAAGAAAGTGTTCTTATATGATTTTACCATAATCAATGAAGACCATTGCATTTATGTGAAGAAGTCCAATGGGATGTTTCTAATTCTTTCTTTTCATATGGACGATATTTTGTTGGCCAAAAACAATTTGGAGTATTTGAAAACTATCAAGTCATGGCTTTCAAAGTCATTTGACATGAAAGATATGTGCGAGGTAGACTATATCCTTGGAGTTAAGATCCAAAGAGACCGTTCTAAAAAGTTATTGAGTCTATCTCAAGAAACTTTATAAAGAATATTTTGGAACATTTTCGCATGAATAGCTGCAAATCCATGGATACTCCTATAAATAGAGATGAAACTTTAAGCCTTGAAATAGGTCTCAAGACTGAAAAATGAAAAGGAAGACATGTCTCGAGTTCCATATTCAAGTGTTGTCGGGAGATTGATGTAGGCTATAATGTGCACTCACCCAGATATTTGTTATGTCGTAGGTCTGATAAGCAGGTATAAATCCAATCCTCGAAGAGATCATTCGAAAGCTCCAAAGAGAATTTTCAGATACTTGAAGGGAACTACAGATTATTCACTATGTTATAGCGGAAATGATTTATACTTGAGAGAACATTCACAGGCTGATTGGGCTGCTGACCGGAATGGTAGAAAATCAATATCTGTTTATGCCTTCTTACATAATGGTGGTGCTATAGCATGGAAAAGTAAGAAACAAACCTGTAAAACCCTTTCAGTAATGGACGTTGAGTTCGTGGCTTGTGCATCTGCGGTACAAGAAGCTATTTGGTTGAAGAGATTCTTTGAGCATTTGGATATTACAAAGAACTCTCAGGATCCCATGACTTTATATTGTGATAGTCAAGCGGCTATTGCATATACAAAAGATCCTAAGTATCACAGCAAAACCAAACACATTGACATAAATTATAACTTTTCGAGAGACATGGTAGCAAGTTAAGAGATAAATTTATAATACATTCCTACACGAAGCATGATAGCTGATCCTTTTACAAAGGCGATATCTAGAGACCTGTTTGAGAAATATGTTATGGCTCTAGGTTTGCAAAGGATATGAACATATTTATGTATTGAAAAATGACTTTAGTATTATAATACGCTCATCAAAATTTGACTCTTGAATCTATTCTTATATCTCGTATGCATGTAACGAATGTTTTGTTGATAAAGTGTGTCGAACAAGTCCCGAGATTGGCTCTCTCACATGAGAAATCACCTCTTACATTAAGAATAATGAAGAGATGAGACCTTATAGAACCTTGGATAATGTGAGGTTATATTTACTTGTAGAGACCGGTCTTCACAACTAATCAGACTTACAAATTTCACTATTCGATTATCACTTGTTACGTAAGCCAGATGCAAGTTTCTCTAAGAAGATGGTTTGAGGATTATTGAAGTGAGAAACTCGTGTTAGACATTTGGAGGTGTCTAGACCAAGATCTGTACGATGTTGAATGATTAAAAGAATAAGACACACGCGCCAATATAAGGTGAGAACATTGTAACATGTTATTCATACCACGTGTGCTATTGATCATGTGATAATGGAAGATTGAATCCTTGATTCATCATTGTGTGACATCCCAAAGAAGTTACATTAACTTTTATTATAATACCCTTTGACCTTTTACTGCTTTTTGAAGTGCCAATCAGTATTACTACTTAAGCATGTAACTAATAGCCATGAGTGATTCAGCAATGTAGTACATGTCTAGGAAAGCAGTTTATTTGGAATGGAAAGATTCGAGTAGAAAGGGAAGACAAATAAATAATTTTTTTGTAATTTAACTTGTATTCATAGGTGTAGCAACTCGGCCAGTCATTTCATGAGTTATCGCTTTGTTTCTCCCATTTCTGCTTCTTTATGCTTTGTTTATCCATGTTATGTGGTATCGGGTTAGTCGATTTGAATCCGGAATGGATTTGGTAAGGTTTAAGACGCTTAGTCTCTTTTGAATAAGCTTAAGTTGGAAAAGTCAATCGAACATTGACTTATATAGAAAAGGGCTTAGATGTGAATTCTAATGATTTTGGATAGCTTTTTTTAGGTGATTTGGTACTTAGGAGTATGATCAGAACATGTTTTGGAGGTTCATGGTAGATTTAGGCTTGAATTGGCGAAATTGGAATTTTGGCATTTTTCGGTTGATAGGTGAAAGTTTGATATAGGGGTAAAAATGGAATTTAGGGAGTTACAGTAGGTCCATTGTTTCATTTGGGATGTGTGTGAAAAATTTTAGGTTATTCGGATGTGGTTTGATAGAACTTTTGATCAAAATTGGAATTTGGAAGTTATTAGAGTTCTTAGGCTTGAATCCGATGTGATTTGGTTGTTTCGATGTTGTTTGAGGTGTTTTGAAGATTGGCATAAGTTTGGATAGTGGTATATGACTTGTTTGTGCTTTTTGTTGAGATCTCGAGGGCCTCAGGATGATTTCGAATGGTTGGCGGAAAGTTAGGAATTGGGAAATGGCAGCTGAAGCTGAGTCTACTGTCATAACCGCACCTACGGCTAGGGGACCGCAGGTGCGGGGTCGCAGAAGTGCCCAATGGGTCGCAGATGCGGGAAAGGGCCATAGGAGCTGGAACTACAGAATCGACAATTTGAGCACACCTGCGGTGTCGCAGGTGCGAGAGATCGATCATAGATGCGGCACCTGGGTTTTAAGTGAGGATTGTAGATGCAGTATCTTGGACCGCAGAAGTGGGACCGCAGGAGCGGTGATGGGACCGCAGGTGAAAAAGCCTGGGTCAGAAGGTATAAAAGATTTCCTTCGCGATTTTTGAGTTATTCTTCACCATTTTCATACGGGTTTGAGCTTGAGGGAGCTACTTGAAGAGGGATTTCAAGGGGATTTCATAGAGGTAGGTTTTTAGACAATAACTCATTTCTGTGGTATTAATTCACTGATTTGGCTTGAAAATTTATGGAAATTAAGGGTTAAAAATTGGGAAACTAGGGATTGAGATTGGAGACCTTTGAGCAACGGTTTGAGGGGTCATTTTTGGTCAGATTTTGATACTTTTGATGTGTATAAACTCGTGGGGAGATAAGGAGTCTATTGATGTAAATTTTATCGAATTTTGAGACATGGGCCTGGGGGTCGAGTTTGGTTAATTTCGGGATTCGCATTGTACTTTGATTACTTTCGAGTGTGCTTTGTTCCCTTAGCATAGTTTGATGGTTATGTACTGAATTTAGTTAGATTCGAGGCAATTGGAGGCCGATTCGAGAGGTAAAGGCATCGCGGGCTAGAGTTTTGGCTTTGCTAGAGGTAAGTAACACTTTCAGCTTTGGCACTGCTGGTTCAAAACCCCGAATGATATGTTCTATGATTGTTACGAAGGTGACGCTATGCCAAGTGACGAGCGTAGGAGCGTGCACCGTGAGAAATGTGGCCTGGATCATTCCTTCTGCTTAGTGGTTATTTATTATCGATATTTGTGATATGATTATGTGATCTAGTTGTTGAGTTGTAAATCATGTTAATTATCATGTTAAGGCTTCACGCCAACACTGTTGAGACCCGAGAGATTGTTTCTTGCTATCAGGTCATTAGATTCATGTATATTTTATACTCAGTCCTATTCATGCAGATTATATCATGCCTCAGTCTCGATTATTGCTATTTGACATATCAAATTATTGTTCGGGCTTGTATTATGACATCTTAGCCCATGTGGATGAGACTTGAGAGTATTGACTGAGTGGGGTTGAGAGCCAAATATTGATTGACAGTATGGGATCGTGATGCACTCCACAGCACTAATATTGATCATGCCTTCACTGCCATTTATATAGAACTTGGGCTCAGAGAAGCCCATCCGGAGTCTTTACACCCCCAGTGAGCGCAATAGATGATTATACTGAGGGGATGGATCTTCCGTGGACATGGATTTGTCCGAAGTATTATAATGGGAGATGGATCTTCTTCATGAGGCTATATTGGCATGTGTCCTCGGTACTGGATGACTGCGATCAGTGATGTATATTTCGGGATGGATCTTCCCTAGGTCGAATGGCCATATACATTACCGAGGGGTCGAGCACTTGTGAGTGGAGGTTCATGGAATATTGATCATGCTAGTTGTGTATTGGTATATGTAAAATCTCTGAGTTTAGAGCTTCGTACTGTTTGGTTGCATTTAAACACTGTTGAACTCTACTTGAACTGTAAGCATGCCTATATTCATGTTATGATATATCTAAATTCCTGTTGAGTTTTGGTCTGTCACTACCTATCAGTCCATAGGTTGGACGTGTTACTTACTGATTTGGTGTACTCATGTTACCCCATGCACCCCATGTGTAGATCCAGGTATTTCGGGGTACGGTAGCGGTTGTTGATCTTCCTTGTGCGGACTTTCATCGGAGATTGTGAGGTAGCTAGTTGGTGACCGCAGTTCTGCCTTTTCCTTCCCTATCTTCCTCTAGTTTTACTTATTAAATGTATTCAAACTATTCTAGATTTGTTCCTGAAAAGGGCTTGTGACTAGTGACACACAAGGTCGGGGATTGTGTTCCATTCTGCTGTTTTGACATTTCTATTATTATTATTAAGTTCTGTATTAAAAATTGATATTTTTTTGAAGTAAATAATTGGATAAAATGGGGAAAAGGAAATAAGTGGTTGGCCTAGTTCCACGATAGGCGCCATTACGATCGGGTCAGATTTTGGGTCGTGATATGTAGGTATCAGAGCTTAGGTTACATAGGTCTTACAAGTCATGAGCAGGTTTAGTAGAGTCTCGCGGATCTGTATGGAGATGTCTGTATTAATTTTGGGGAGTTTGCAGAACCTTTAGAAAGAACTCCATATTCTTGAAGTCTTGTCGTACTAAACTTCTGTTGTTTTATTCTCTCACAGATGGTGAGGACATGTGCTACAGGTCAGGATGGACGACCACCGGTACCACCAATTGGGGCCACTAGAGGTCGAGGATGTGGTCGAGGCTGTGGTAGTGTCAGGGGTGTGGCCTGCACAGCAACTAGGAAAACACTTGCAGATCCACCCGCCACCCTAGTTCATGATCGGCTCCAGCTAGGGATGCTCGAGCAGCACCAGTTTAGCCACCGGTTGTGCCTATTGTTATTCCGGGTCTCCAGGAGACTTTGGCTCAGATTTTGACTATGTGAACCAACCTTGATTAGGCAATCGCAGTTTCTGCCACAGCAACTACTTCTCAAACTGGGGGAGGTACTCAGACTCCTGCCGCCCGTACACCTGAGCAAGTTATTCAGGGACTCCAAAGACCGGAGATGCCACTAGACCAACCGGTTACACCTGCTCAGGATTTTGTAGTTCCAGTTATGCCTGATGACGAGCAGCGTTGATTGGGGAGGTTTGGTAGACTTCAGCCCCCGACTTTCAGTGCTTCAGAGGGGGAAGATGCCTAGGGTTTCTTGGACAAGTGTTGGAGGATATTGTGTACAACGGGTATTCTGGAGAATAGTGGGGTCTCATTTTCTACATTTTATTTTTTGGGACTGCCTTCACTTGGTGGGAGGCTTATAAGAGGCATAGGCTTGTTGGTACACTGCCCCTTACCAGGCATCAGTTCTCTGTTCTCTTCCTAGAGAAGTATGTACCGCATTCTCGTAGGGAAGAGCTACGCAAGGGGTTTGATCAGTTGCGTCATGAGGGCCTGTCTGTGATGCAATATGAGATGAGGTTCTCCGAGTTCACCCGTCATTCTATTTGGCTAGTTCCCACAGACATGGCAAGGATTTGGAGGTTTGTTGGAGGCCGCAACTATCAGCTACGAATTTTTCTGACCAAAGAGAGAGTATCTAGTGCTTCTTAGGAGGAGGTGGTTGACATTGCTAAAGAGATTGAGTTTGTCTGTTACCATGAGCGTGAGGAGAGGGAGGCCAAGAGGACTTAGGGATCTGGTAGTTTTGGAGGTTCTTCTTCGGGAGGACAGTTTCATTACAACAGAGGCTGTTCATTCACACATGCTCAGTCAACCCATTCAGGTCACTGTGGTGGGTCATCTGGCCATGGTTCTCACAGTTCACATTAGGATCACTCATCTCTCAGTGCTCTTCCAGCTTAGAGTCCAACTTTAGCACCATCAGTTCAAGGTTCAGCAATGCCTAGTTCTTCTAGTTGGCATCCCAGTGCATGGGGCTCCCTTTAGTCCCCACCGCCACTTGCTACGAAGGGTTGCTTCAAGTGTGGAGATTTGGATCATATCAAGAGATTTTGTAACCGTCTCACGGGAGGGTCATCCAAATAGAGGAGTCAGCTTTCGCCTTCAGCACCAGTTAGTTCCCCACCCGCTCAGTTAGCTCGGGGTGGAGGTCAGTCAGCTACGGATCACCCTAGAGGGGGAGGTCAATCTGGTGGTGGTTAGGCACGTTTCTATGCTATCTAATCCAGACCAGATATTACTGCTTTAAATGTTATTATTACAGGTATTATCTCGGTCTGCCACAGAGATTTTTTTGTATTATTTGATCTTGGTTCCACCTTTTCTTATGTGTCATCGTATTTTGCTCATTATCCGGATATGCCCCGCGAGGCTCTTATTTCATCTGTTCATATATCTACTCAGGTGTGTGATACTATTATTGTAGATCATATGTATCGATCGTGTGTAGTAACTATTGGGGGTTTGGATACCCGAGTGGATCTTTTATTACTCAGTATTGTTGATTTTGATGTTATATTGGGCATGGATTGGCTATCTCCATGTTGTGGTATTTTGGGCTGTCATGCTAAGGCAATGACCTTGGCCATGCCGGGTGTACCACGAATTAAGTGGTGAGGTTCGATTGATTATGTTCCTAGTAGGGTGATTTCTTTCTTGAAAGCCCAGCCTATGGTTGGGAAGGGTTGTCTTTCTTACTTAGCATTTGTGAGGGATGTCGGTGCAAAGACTTCCAGTATTGATTCTATTCCAGTTGTGAGGGATTTCCCTGATGTGTTTCCTGCAGACTTGCCGGGAATACCACCGGACAGGGATATTGATTTTGGTATTAATATGGTGCCAGGAACTCAGCCCATTTCTATTCCACCGTATCATATGGCACCCACAGAGTTGAAAGAGTTAAAGGAGCAGCTTCAGAAACTCCTTGATAAGGGGTTCATTATGCCTAGTGTGTCGCCTTGGGGTGCACCTGTTCTATTTATGAAGAAAAAGGATAGCACGATGAGGATATGCATTGATTACAGGTAGTTGAACAAAGTAACAATCAAGAACAAGTATCCTTTGGCTCACATGGATGATTTGTTTGACCAGCTTTAGGGACTGAGAATGTTCTCCAAGATTGATCTCCATTCAGGTTATCACCAGCTGAAGATCAGGGACTCGGATATTCTTTAGACAACTTTTAGGACTAGATATGGTCATTATGAGTTCCTTGTGATGTCTTTTGGGCTGACCAATGCCCCAGCAGTGTTCATGCATTTGATGAACAGCGTATTTCGGCCTAATATTGACTAATTTTTCATAGTCTTCATTGATGATATTCTGGTATACTCGCGTAGTCAAGAGGAGCAGGCGGAGCATTTGAGAGTTGTATTGCAGAGATTGTGGGAGGAGAAGTTTTATGCAAAGTTCTCCAAGTGTGAGTTTTGGCTCGGTTCAGTGGCTTTCTTGGGGCATATAGTGTCCAGCGATGGTATTCATGTTGATCCGAAGAAGATAGAGGCAGTCCAGAATTGCCCCAGACCATTCTCAGCCACAGAGATTTGTTGTTTTCTTGGTTTGGTGGGGTATTACCACTGGGTCGTTCAGGTATTTTCATCTATAGTATCACCCTTGACCAAGTTGACTCAAAAGGGTGCTCCATTTATGTGGTCGAATAAGTGTGAGGAGAGCTTTTAGAAGCTCAAGACTGCCTTGACCATAGCTCCAGTGTTAGTTTTTCCATCAGCTTCAGGTTCATATACTATGTATTATGATGCTTCAAGAGTTGGTATTGGGTGTGTATTGATGCAGGAGGGTAGAGTGATTGCTTATGCTTAATGTCAGTTGAAGCCCCAGGAGAAGAACTACCCCATCCATAATTTGGAGTTGGCTGCCATTGTTCATGTGTTGAAGATTTGGAGACATTATTTGTATGGTGTGTCTTGTGAGGTGTTTACTGATCATCATAGCCTCCAGCACTTGTTCAAGAAAAAGGACCTCAATTTGAGACAGCGGAGATGGTTGGAGCTGCTTAAGGATTATGATATCATTATTTTGTATCATCCGTGGAAGGCCAATATGGTGGCCGATGCTTTGAGCCGGAAGGCGGTGAGTATGGGGAGTTTGGCGTATATTCCTGTTGGAGAGAGACCTCTTGCAATTGATGATCAGGACTTGGCCAATCGGTTTGTGAGGTTGGATATTTCGGAGTCCAGGGGGTATTGGCTTGTGTGACTTCTCGGTCTTCCTTATTTGATTGCATTAGAGAGAGCCAGTATGATGATCCTCATTTGCTTGTCCTTAAGGACAAAGTTTAGCACGATGATGCCAAAGATGTGACTATTGGTGATGATGGGTTGTTGAGGATACAGGGCCAGATATGTGTGCCCAATATAGATGGGCTTCGGTAGTTGATCTTAGAGGAGGCCCATAGCTCGCGGTATTCTATCCATTCGGGTTCCGCGAAGATGTATCAGGATCTGAGACAACATTATTGGTGGAGTAGAATAAAGAAGGACATTGTGGGATTTGTAGCTCGGCGTCTTAACTATCAGCAGGTGAAATATGAGCATCAGAGACCGGGTGGCTTACTTCAACGGATAGATATTCTAGAGTGGAAGTGGGAGCGAATCACCATGGACTTTGTAGTTGGGCTCCCACTGGCTTTGAAGAAGTTCGATGTTATTTGGGTGATTGTGGATTGGCTGACCAAGTCCACATACTTTATTCCTGTGTGTACTACTTATTCTTCAGAGTGGTTGGCAGAGATCTATATCCGAGAGATTGTTCGTTTGCATGGTGTCCCAGTTTCCAATATTTTAGATAGGGGCACTTAGTTTACTTCATAGTTTTAGAGGTCAGTGCAGTGAGAGTTGGGTACTCAGTTTGAGTTGAGCACAGCTTTTCACCCTCAAACGGACGGGCAGTCCAAGTGCACTATTCAAATATTGGAGGACATGTTGTGCGCTTGTGTCATTTATTTTGGAGGGTTATGGGATCAGGTTCTACCGCTCGCAGAGTTTGCTTATAAGAACAGTTACCAGCCGAGTATTCAAATGGCTCCATATGAGGCTTTGTATGGGAGGCGGTGTAGATCTCCAGTTAGTTGGTTTGATCCCGGCGAGGCTAGACTTTTTGGTACAAACTTGCTACAGGATTCTTTAGACAAGGTGAAGGTGATTCAGGAGAGGCTTTGTACGGCACAGTCGAGGCAAAAGAATTATGCTGACAGGAAGGTTCAGAATGTGTGCTACATGGCTGGTGAGAAGGTCTGTTGAAGGTTTCACCCATGAAGAGTGTTATGAGATTCAGGAAAAGGGGTAAATTGAGTCCTCGTTTCATTGTTCTTTTTGAGGTAATTTGGAGGATTGTAGAGGTGGCTTATGAGCTTGCTTTGCCACCCAGCATGTCAAGTATGCATGTGGTATTTCAAGTTTCTATGCTCTGGAAGTATATTGGGGATCTATCTTATGTTCATGATTTCAGCACAGTTCGGTTAGATGGTGATTTGACTTACGATGCGGAGCCAGTGGCTATTTTGGAGCGTCAGTTTCGAAAGTTAAGATCAAAGGATATAGCTTCAGTAAAAGTGCAGTGGAGAGGTCGGCCCGTGGAGATGGCTACCTGGGAGACCGAGCGGGAGATGCAGAGCAGATATCCTCACCTGTTTGAGGCTTCAAGTATGTTTCTTGACTCGTTCGAGGACGAATATTTGTTTAAGAAGGGGAGGATGCGACGACCCGGCCGGTCATTTCATGAGTTACCAATCTCTTTCTCCCATTTCTGCTTATTTATGCTTTGTTTATCCGTGCTATGTCGTATCGGGTTAGTCGGTTCGAATTTAGAATGATTTTGGTAAGGTTTGAGACACTTAATCTCTTTCGAGTAAGCGAAAGATGGAAAAGTAAACCAGGCATTTGATTTATGTAGAAAAGGGCTCGGATGTGAATTCTAATAATTCAGATAGCTTCGTTAGGTGATTTGGGACTTAGGAGTGTTATCAGAACATATTTTAGAGTTACGTGGTAGATTTAGTCTTGAATTGGCAAAATTGGAATTTTGGCATTTTTCGGTTGATAGGTGAAATTCTGATATAAGGGTCAGAATGGAATTATGGGAGTTGTAGCAGGTCCGGTGTGTCATTTGGTATGTGTGTGCAAAATTTCAGGTTATTCGGACGTGGTTTGATAGACTTTTTGATCAAAAGCGGAATTTGGAAGGTTTTAGAGTTTTTAGGGTTGAATCTGATGTGATTTGGTGGATTCGATGTTGTTTGAGGTGTTTTGAAGATTGGTATAAGTTTGGATAGTGGTATATGACTTGATTGTGCTTTTGGTTGAGGTCTCGGGGGCTACGGGGTGATTTCGGATGGTTGGCAGATAGTTAGGAATTGGGAAATGGCAATTGAAGCTGAGTCTGCTGTCATAACCGCACGTGTGCCTAGAGTACTGCAGGTGCAGGGTCGTAGAAGCACCCAATGGCTCGCAGATGCGGGAAAGGGTTATGGGGGATGGAACCGCAGAAGCGGCGATTTGAGCGCAGTTGCAGTATCATCGCAGATGTGGCGCTTAGGTTTTAAGTGAGGACCGCATATGCGGTGTCTTGGATAGCAGAAGCGAGACCACATGAGCGGTTATGTGACCGCAGGTTCGAAAAGCCTGGGTCAAAAGGTATAAATGATTTCCTTCACGATTTTTGAGTTATTCTTTACCATTTTCATACGGGTTTGAGCTTGAGGAAGCTATTTGAAGAGGGATTTTAAGGGGATTTCATTGAGGTAAGGTTTTTGGACCCTAAACTTATTTTATGGTATTAATTCACTAGTCTGGCTTGAAAATTTATGGAAATTAAGGGTTAAAAATTGGGAAATAGGGCTTGAGATTGGAGACTTTTGAGCAAGGGTTTGAGGGGTCATTTGTGGTCAGATTTTGATACTTTTGCTATGTATGAACTCGTGGGTAGATAAGGAGTCTATTGATGTAAATTTTATCAAATTTTAAGACGTGGGCCCAGGGGTCGTGTTTGGTTAATTTTGAGATTCGCGTTGTATTTTGATTACTTTCGATTTGACTTTGTTCCTTAGAATATTTTGATGGTTATGTACTGATTTTGGTTAGATTCGAGGCAATTGGAGGACAATTCGAGAGGAAAAGATATCGCGGACTAGAGTTTTGGCTTGGCTTGAGGTAAGTAACGCTTTCAACCTTGGTGCTGTGGGTTCGAAACCCCGAACGATGTGTTCTATGATTGTTATGAAGGTGACGCTATGCCAAGTGACGGGCGTATGAGTGTGCACCATGAGAAATGCGGCCTGGATCATTCCAGAGCGCCGCTTATTGGTTATTTATTATCGATATCTGTTATGTAATTATGTGATTTGCTGTTGAGCTATAAATTATGTCAATTATCATGTTAAGGTTGAGACCCGAGAGGTCCTTTCTTGCTATCATGTCATTATTTTCATGTATATTCTATACTCAGTCTTGTTCATGCATATTATATCATGCCTCAGTCTCGATTATTGCTATTTGACATATCATGTCATTGTTTGGGCTTGTATTATGACATCTTAGCGCATGTGTATAAGATTGGAGAGTATTGACTGAGTGAGGCCGAGAGCTGAATATTGATTGACAGTATGGGATCGGGCTGCATGCCGCAGAACTGATATTTATCATGCCTTCGCTGGCATTGATATAGCGCTTGGGCTCAGAGATGCCTCTCCAGAATCTTTACACCCACAATGAGCGTAGTAGATGATTATAGTGAGGGATGGATCTTCCCTGGACATGGTTTTGTCCGAAGTACTATATGGGGAGATGGATCTTCAACGTGAGGCTGGATTGGCCTGTGTCCTCAGAACTAGATGACTGCATTCAGTGATGTATATTTCGAGATGGATCTTCCCTGGCCCAGATGACCATATATAGTACCGAGGGATTGAGCATTTGTTAGTGGAGGTTCGTGGATCATTGATCAAGCTAGTTGTGCATTGGTATATGTAAAATCTCTAAGTTTAGAGCTTCGTACTGTTCAGTTGCATTTAAATATTGTTGAACTTTACTTGAACTATAAGCATGCCTATATTCCTGTTTTGATATATGTTATTTCCTGTTGAGGTTTGGTCCGTCACTACCTGTCAGTCCATAGGTTGGACTTATTACTTACTGAGTTGGTGTACTCAGAGTACCCCCTGCACCCCTGTATGCAGATCCAGGTATCTCGGGGCATGGTAGCGGTTGTTGATCTTATTTGTGCGTACTTTTATCGGAGATTGCGAGATAGCTGCTTGGCGACCGCAGTTCCGCCTTCTCCTTCCCTATCTTCCTCTAGTTTTAATTATTGAATGTATTGTGACTATTCTAGATTTGTATTTCAGACAATTGTATTAGTTTTGCTCATGACTAGTGACACCCAAGGTCGGGGATTGTGTTTCATTCCGCTGTTTTGAAAGTTCTATTATTATTATTAAGTTCTATATTAAAAATTAATGTTTTTATGAAGTAAATAATTGATAAAATGGGAAAAATAAAATAAGTGGCTGGCCTAGTTCCACGATAGGCGTCATCACAATCGGGTCAGATTTTGGATCGTGACAATAGGTTAACCATTATACTTACCGTGAGGGTATCAAATGTAATTATGAATACAAAGTTAAACATTACCTCGAGTTCATCTCTTTCAAGGATGAGGGATTAAATAACCAGCTAGTGGAGTAGCAGGTGATGTCTGGGGATTAGCGAGTAATAAGATCCCCAAGATAGTAGTAAATCATTTCCGAATGTGATCGGATTTATACATAGAGCTTTAGAATTATCTTAAAGGGTTTAAGTATAATATAGCTCTTGATGCTCGCAGGTCGCACGAACTAGTTGTCTGCATGAATTAAGTGTGTTATTTATTCATGATACTGGTTTTAGTTCCATCCCATCATGAGCGAAGTGGGAGATGTTGAGTATTAAACTCGGATACCGAGTCACTATATATGGGATGACCCAATCCATTTGGGAAGAGATAGAGTTTGAGAATAAAATAACTTTTTTGGAGAAGTTACTACACATTTGAGTGTAGTTGATAGCAGTTTTTTCCACAACAGTTAATTTTTTCTCTATAATAACTCATTTGATCTTCCTATTAAAGTGGGAATGAACAAATAGAAATAGTGGTTTTTGCTCTGCCTTTCCATCAATTTTCTTCTTCCGTAACAGTGAAGTTTTCTCTTCTTCTTTTTCAAAATACACAAGAAGAAAGACATTTAGTTTGTGAAATTAAACTTTATTTTTCAAGAGATTCAAAGTTCGACTTAGGAAAATTCTTTTGGTGGTGAGTTCAATGGTTTCTGTTGCGTTAATAAAGTACACAATTTTTTGTTCTCGCCCCTCGTTATTATCTATCAGAACATAATAATATTTTATTTAGACTAATAATTTAATTTATTTGACTAATTAAATTTTTTAGTTTAATTATCAAAAGGAAATTCTGAATGTCATGATATTTAATTTTGATACAAATTTGATGCATCTATAATAATATATAAACTAAAAATAGATTTTATACGACTAATTATATAGTATACAACTTTTTATAAATTATCTATAACTTTCATACATTATTTTTACCTGGTTAAATCTATAATATCATAGAACTTAAATACAATTTTCATATAAATTTTATACAATATGTCTTTAGCATATGATTTGAATATATTTTGTATGCGGTGCGTTCTTCTTCCTTTCGAAAATTTCAATCAAAAATTTCTTCTTAATTCAATTTTGATACATATCAACAACTTTATGTAAAAAGATAATATTTATAACTTAAATACAAATTTCATACATTATACAACTATTTTTTAACTTTCATACAATATTCAAATAAAAATATATAAGTTCAATATAATACAATTTCTATACAACTTTAATATAATTTCGTAAGTATATTGTATATCATAACTTCTTCTTCTTCGTAAGTATTTTGTATATCATATCTTCGAGTTTCAATATGAAATTCAGCCAAAATCAAGTCTAATCTTCACCAAACACCCTCAAAATTGAGATTTAAACTCCAAAGAATATGTCCAATTATTTGCAACAACACCTAATCTAAACAAACAATAGTTTTTGAAAATCCAAATTTGAATTCAAAGCTTCAGTGCTTTTTAATTGCTGTCAATGGTGGAGAATCAAATACCTTCAAATTTATTGATTAACACCAAACCGAACACCATTTGTGCAACATGAAAAAAAAATTGCTAAGTTAAAACTCTATATTGTAAAAATTGAAATTCATTGATGAATTTCCTTGGGGGGAGGGGGGAGAAGGGATGAAAAGCAGAGAAAAATGAAGGAAGAAAATTGGGGAAAATAGAGAGAGAGAGAGAGAAAGAGAGAGAGAGAGTAGGGATTGGGGTTCCCTATTCAATTCCTAATATAAAAGGTTACTCATTTAAAACTATTTTGTATATAATTGATAAATTTTATATACCCATGTATTTAAGTTAAAACTTCATTAGGGAGGATAATAAAGTTTCATATATAGTATAGGAAAGTAAAAATTTCAAAGAAAAATATTAAATATATATATATATATAATGTGTATAATTATGTATAATCAATGTATACTAGCTAGAAAAAATAAATATAAAATCTTGCCTGCTACTTGTGTAACAATTCGAAAAAGAAAAACGTTGCACTTCTCATTTAAATAATTTAAGTCTCTCTCTCTCTCTCGTATAGAGTTTTGCGAATGAATGAGTTTGAAGCATTAGACTTACCTTTCATAGGACAATAAGGAATATTAAAGATAAGCAAAGGAGAAGAAAGGGTCATGTTTGCCCTTGAACTTTTGATAATGAGAATATTTAGCCTTTAGCTGCTGTCGTTTTCCATAAAGGCAAATGATCATGGGTAGAAACGAGACACTATTTTAATTGATGAAAAAATTGTTCTATTTTACATAATTTAGGGGTATTTTTTTTATCCCTTATCCTTTATATACGTTTCTGTATTGTTTTAACCTTTACCCTTTAAAAAAGTATGAGATAGACATATGCCCCCTAAAAAAGACAACACGAGAACATGAGTAGTGATTTATTTTCAAATTCCACAAATCAATAGTTAATATAACGTGTCTAGATGATTGATGAACCAAAAGTACAAGCTATGAGCCCGTTTGGATATAAAAAAAATTCCTTTTTCCAAAAAAATTGTATTCTTTCGAAATTAGCGTTTGTTCATAAAAAAACTAAATTTCACTTGAAGATGCATTTTGAAAATTTTCGAAATTTTTAAAAACTTCAAAAAGCTATTTTCTAAAATTTTCACTCAAATCCCTCACAAAATATCAAAAACAACCCAAACTCAAAAATTAATGTCCAAACACAACTCCTAAATTCAAATATCATTGTATACGGTAAAAATCGGGGCTACCCGATTTCACTATCTGATCGAAACAAGGATGTTGCATCGAAGAGCTAAGGCATCAAGTTCGAGATCGATCTTGGTATCAATTGAAGCTGGGGGAGATAGAATTCAAGTAACATCGGGGATAGATTAGTAACGAAAAGAGCAAGATATCCGTGATTGATCGAGGATCGTGGCGTGAATCTCGGAACCGACAAAAGCGCTGATGGTTATTGATATCAATCATGTATTTTACTTCCGAAATTAGAGTTATACCTCACTTAGGATTCCTCTACTATATAAAGAGGAATCCTATTCTTTTGTAAAGGAGACTGACTAAGAAATAAGAATACACTAGTCTTTTACTTGCTTATAACTTACTATTAGCCTTATTGTTCTTAACGCTTGATCTCGAGCATGTTCCAATCGAGGACGATAGCTTGCAACTACATTGGTTTGATTCATCTTGATCATTTGATACATTTATTTATCTAGTCATTTATCAATTGGCGTTGAATCAGATCATGTATCCTTATAATCACATTACAAGTTTAATTGTTACTCATATTTTGAGGTAAACAACCATTTTGACTTGAAATTTTTTTTCACCATTTTTTGAAATTTTAAAATTCTTATGTCTAAATGCCTACTAAAGCAAAATTCATTTTTGCAGTTAAATTTTGTGTCCAATATAGCACTTGGTATTAGGTGTTTGCCATAATTTTCTTACTATATTTGGTTTTCTTATTTGTTGAAGGAAAGGGCAACATGTTTACATTAATTGAATTTTCCTTCCTGTAAAAGAAAATTACAAATCTCACATATCTCGCTAGTCCCTTTTCTTGTAGGAAAAGGTTTGGAGTTCTATAAATTGAAGATTTGTCCTTCTTATTTAGTAGCATCTTGAGAGTCGTGTTTAGGGGGAGAACTTTACGAGATAAGTGTTAGTGTGTCACTTGTGTTTGCCTCTTCGTGAGGTTGTTCTCTTAATATTTTGTACTCTATTTTATTTAGTGAATTGCTCATCTCCGTCGTGGATGTAGTCAAGTTGACCGAATCACGTTATATGTTTGTGTCTTTTTTGGTATATTTCTCTTTTGTTGTTGGATTTATCGTCGCTCAAGCTTTGCTTTGCTAGCTTCTGCATGATACCTGATATTTTCGGTCCTAAGAAGTGGTATCAAAGCCTTGGTTATTTATTCGGGTTGTAACAGAATTGAGGTGAATATGAGCAAGATGGTATGTTTAAATGGGAGATTATAATGGTTGGAGAATCAAGATGAAAGATTTGTTGTTCGTGAAGAAGATGCCTCTACCCGTTTTTTCAGCTCATAAACCCGAGAGTATATCTGATGAAGATTGGGATTTCGTGCACCAACAAATATGTGGATATATACGATAATGGGTTGAAGATAATGTTCGCGACCATATTGTGAATGAGACACATGTGAGATCATTGTGGGAAAAGCTAGAGTCTCTTTATGCTTCAAAAATTGGGAACAACAAGTTATTCCTGCTAAAGCTATTGATGACCTATAAATACAAGGAAGGCAGCCCTATCCTTGATCACATAAATGATTTTCAGGGCGTCCTTGATCAGCTTTCTGGAATGGGAGTTAATTTTGATGATGAGATGCAAGGACTTTGGCTTCTTAATACTCTTCCAAACTCTTGGGGAACTCTTCGTGTTTCTTTGACAAATTCAGCTCCTGGAGGTAAGGAGACCATGGAATATGCCAAGAATGGTATGTTTAACGAGGAAGTAAGGAGAAAATATCAGGGTTCGTCCTCACAAATAGATATCTTAGTTACAGAAGACCGAGGGAGAGATAGAACAAGAGGTTCGTGGAATAGAGGTAAAAGTAGAAGTAAGTCAAGGTCCAAATTAATACCATAATATTACATGCAACCATTGTGTCAAGAAAGGACATATCAAAAGGTTTTGCCGCAAGTGGTTGCAAGACATTACAGAAGGAAAGAAGGTTGAAAATAATGAGAACAATGTTTCTGCTATTGTTCGAGATGACCTTCTTTTTGCTTATGATGAATACGTCATTAATTTTGTATCACATGAGACGAGCTGGATAGTAGATTCAGGAGCTACCTCACATGTCACACCAAGAAAAGATTTTTCTCATCTTACACTCATGTTGATTCTGGAGTGTTAAAGATGAGCAATGCCAATAAAGTTAAGGTGTTTGGTATTGGCACAGTTTGTTTGAAAACTAATAATGGTTCAACGTTAGTTCTTCAAGATGCTAAGCATACTTCAGACTTTCCTTTAAATTTGATCTCCGCAGGAAGATTAGACGATGAGGGTTACCATAATGTCCTTTTTAATGGCCAATGGAAGCTCACCAAGCGCTCGTTATTAGTGGCTCGAGAAGTCAAGTCTGATCAATTACATGTGACACAGGGCTCTATTCTTAATGACTCCATAAATCTAGTGGAAGTGATACTTTATTAGAATTGTGGCACTGAAGACTGAGTCATATGAGTGAAAGGGGGATTACTTGTTTGGCTAAGAAAAGTTTGCTTTCTGGAGTGAAACAAGCAAAGCTGAAAAGGTGTATCCATTGTTTAGCTGGAAAATAGAAAAGATTTTCCTTTCATAGCCACCCTCCCTAAAGAAAGTTCGATTTATTGGAGCTATTACACTCTAATTTGTGTGGTCCTTTTAAAGTAAAGTCAAAAAATGGTGCACTTTACTTTGTATCCTTCATTGATGATCATTCTCGTAAGCTCTGTGTGTATCCTTTGAAATCTAAAGATCAAGCATTTGGCGTGTTTAGGGAATTTCAGGCCTTAGCTGAGAGACAGACAGGGAAGAAATTAAAATGTATTCGCACTAACAATGGTGGTGAATATTGTGGTCCCTTTGATAACTATTGCATGGAACAAGGAATTCTTCATCAGAAAACTCCGCCCAAGACACCTCAGTTGAATGGTTTGGCAGAGAGGATGAATAGAACTTTAGTTGAAAGAGTTAGATGCCTGCTTTCAGAGGCTAAACTTCCAAATACATTTTACTCGGAAGCACTTAACGTTGTTTCCTATGTTATCAATTTATCTCCTGATGTTGCTTTGGATGGTGATGTCCCAGATAGAGTTTGATTTGATAAAGATGTTTCTTACAATCACCTGAGAGTTTTTGGGTGTAAAGCATGTGTGCATGTTCCTAAAGATGAGAGATTGAAACTAGATGTCAAAACTAAGCAGTGCATTTTTATCAGTTATGGTCAAGATGAATTTGGGTATCATTTTTATGATCCAATTGGCAATAAACTTATTAGAAGTCGTGATGCAATTTTCTTTGAAGACCAGACTATTGAAGATATTAACAAAGTTGAGAAGATAGATTCTCATAGTAATGAGAGCTTAGTTGATAGTGATCTATTTTCTATTGCTAATGCACCTATTTATATGAAGGGACCCAAGACAATGATGGAGATAGTAATCAAGATCAAAATAATCATCATGGTGTAGATGTTATGGATGCTTCAGTTGATGAAGTTGTGGTTGATCAGCAACCAATTCCTGCTCGGGTAACTACTTCGAATGCGCCTGAAACCTCTCATAGAAGATCTACAAGGGAGAAAAAAAATCCATGCACTATCCTCCTGATGAGTATGTACTTTTGACAGGCAGTGGCGGAGGCAGGATATATACTAAGGGTGTTCAAAAAAATTGGATTGCAGCTCACGGGAATCGAACCTGGGATCTTCTACACATTTTGAACACTCTTGACCACTGAGCCAAACATTTACCTTGTGTCAAGGGTGTTCAAAACTTAATATATAGAGATAAAAAATAGATTTTGCCTTATATATACAGTGTAATTTTTCGGCGAAGGATGTTCGGGTGAACACCCTTGCGCCCCCCTGCCTCCGCCCCTGTTGACAGGCATGGAAAAACCTGAGATTTATGATGAAGCCATGTAAGATACTCACAAAGATCAGTAGATCGAAGCCATGGAAGATGAGATGAAGTCACTCCATGAGAATGGCACATATGAGTTAGTGGATTTATCGAAAGGTAAGAGAGCTTTATCTAACAAATGGATGTTCATAATAAAGCAAGATAATTATACACGAGATAAGCCTGCCAATAGTTCCTCTACTTGAAGACATATTTGGCCCCTTGGCTAGAGGGGGAGTTTGTTGGACACATGCCCATGTTGTCTAGCCAAAGGCCCAATATTCTAATCCTGTTCTCTTTTGGTTTTCATTCCTATTCGAAATTGGATCCGGTGTTTATTCCTATTTTGAGTGAATTTTGGCTTTAAGAGAAAGTACCACTCATGATCTATAAATAGGACAACCTTGGAGAAGTATTATATGCTCATGGATACAAGTCTTTGAAAGACTTAAGCACATAAGAGAGAGAGCTTTCATCAAGATAGAAGACAGAAGAAAAGTATTCGTTTTGCTGCAGATTTTTATTCCGACCAGCCAATCTTAAAACACATTTTCTGATTCGTTAACCGTTGGATTGGACTGATATTTTTACTGAGTGGAACTGGTGATGCAGATAATTCGGTATCTCTTGGAATTGGAGCGAATTCAGATGAAATTTACCAAGTCAAAGCAAGGGGTTGAGAAAGCACCACCAGGGACTACAGAGTATACTCTTCCTCATCATTCATTATTCATATTTTATGTCCTGGGACATAGATATTCTAGATACCCCCTTCCTTTTTCCCTCATCCCTTTTGTTTTGGGGACGACAAGTACTTCGTCTCGAGGTGTAATATTTTGGTCTTTGATTTTAACGGTGGAGATCGAATTTGTAGCATCTTATTTTGAGCCTCGAATAGCAGCTTAATTTTTGTGGATTTTCTCTTTCTGCAATTGATTA
Organism: Nicotiana glauca; assembly: GCA_026770625.1. NCBI lineage: Eukaryota > Viridiplantae > Streptophyta > Magnoliopsida > Solanales > Solanaceae > Nicotiana > Nicotiana glauca. Next base: position 67,418 of record MU752768.1, on the reverse strand, counting down.
GTGATTGCTCTTGTTGCTATTGTTGTTCCGTATTTGGCACTTGTTGTGTAGAAAATTTGGAAAAAAATTACAGCCCTCTTATTGTTATAATGGAGCTTTTTGGATCTTTGTGATCCCGTGGTTTTTACCTTCGATTTGAAGGGTTTTCCATGTTAAAATTTGGTATTTTTTATCTTCTATATTTTCATATTTGCCTCTTCCTCGACGTAACAGTGGTATCAAAGCAAGCCTCAAGACCAGTTCATCTTAGCGGGTTCAGTTCTAGCTGCAACATATTCGACGATAATCGTGATTTTTATCTGAGAAATTTGACCGGAGTGCTACAAACATTGTGACAACTTTGTGGGGGAGATTTGGAGATGCGACCTGTTGAAGGCTATGTGAAGAAGGTGGATCAAGTTTATTTTGTCAGAAAATTTAGGCCAAGGGAAAAAATTGCTAGGTGTTTGCCATAATTTTCTTACTATATTTGGTTTTCCTATTTGTTGAAGGAAAGGGCAACATGTTTACCTTAATTTGGTGTTCTTTCTTGTAGAAGAAAATTACAAATCTCACATATCTGGCTAGTCTCTTTTCTTGTAGGAAAAGGTTTGGAGTTCTATAAATTAAAGATCTGTCATTCTCATTAAGTAGCATCCACAATATAGCCATATGGGGTTTGAGAGTCATGTTTAGGTGGAGAACTTTACGGGACAAGTGTTAGTGTCTCACTTGTATTTGCCTCTTGGTGGGGTTGTTCTCTCAATATTTTATACTCTCTTTTATTTAGTGGATTGCCCATCTCTGCCGTGGATGTAGGTCCGTTGACCGAACCACGTTATATGTTTGTGTCTCTTTTGATATATTTCTCTTTTGTTGTTGGATTTATTGTCGCTCAAGGTTTGCTTTGCTAGCTTTCGCATGATACCTGATTTTTTCGGTCCTAACACTTGGCTTTAATATAAAACTACGAAGTATAAAAATTTAATGAACAGAAGGAAATTATATAAGGTGCGAAAGAAATACAGTAAGAGACTTCACACAGGGAATTACTAAACAAACAAACAATCAAACTTATATAGTATATTGATATACAGCCCAATTCACACTCCAGAAAAAGTATGAGATAGAGAATTTAACAAACAGAAAAGCCACGTCACATGAGTAACACAAAAACCTAAGAACTGATCATAATCTGCTCCATGGTTGTAGTTTTATTGTTATAATTATAATAACTTTTAGAAAACATGCTTAATACAGAGACATAATGCAGTTTTTGTAGTGGGATATTCTTAACAATTGCAAGGGTCACAGGTGCAGTTTGATCCGCACTTGCACCCATTTCCTCCTTCTGCTGCTTTCTCACCTGATTTCACAAAGCTGCAATATTTCAAGTAATCTTCTTTTAGTATTCTAGTTTGAGTTTAAATTTTATACACTGAACAACAAGGTCGGAGGTAGATTCGGCTTAACCTAATAACTATTGCTCAAACAATATATTTGCGTCAAGAAATTCAGTAAATATATATACAAACTAAAGTTAGGTATTAACATATGAAGTTATCATTCTAAAATCTAGCAGATAACTTATAAGAGATGAAAATAACCGTCTATCATAACTGAAACTTTGAGAATAAGTCAATCAATCTAGAAACCTTGTTAAATTATACTAAGTTAATACCTCTTAATATCAATTTTAATTACTTTTTCGACATTATTTTCACCGCAAACTACTAATATATCTAAACCAAAGAGCATAGGGAAAAGTAAAGAAAAATTGGAAGACGACGTACCTCTTCATGGGAGCAACACCCTGAATGATGGTAAAGGTAGTGGATTTCTCCAAATCTGGGTACATCCCACATCTACAATATCATCATAAAAAACACAAGTCACAGTATATTTTTTTTTATAATTTCGTATACTGTAATAACTTCTTTTCAACTTCAACTTCAAATACGGATTGTTTCAACTTTAACTAAGTATTATATGTATGAGACGAATCATCGGTATTTCAAATATTAAAAGTCAGATACTGATAAGAAAATCAGTATTTGCATATTAACTTTAATATTAAAATTAATATTCAAAACACTTACCCTCCGCCACTGCCGCAGTTGCAGCTAGATCCACATCCACAGTTTGATCCGCAGCCAGACATTGTTTTCTTGTGTTGTTGGGAGATATAATAGAGCTTTAATTTGTTGTAAAAGAAAGTTTAATCACTAAAGCAAGTTGTGTGGATAGGTGAATCATAGGATGGGGGTTTTTATAGGGGGGAAAGGAGGACAAAATTGGTAATTATTTGCGTGACAAAATCATGGTAGAATTTGTAAACTAGTATTTAATAACGTCTGAAATATCTCTTTAGAGTAGAAAGCATGAAGAGAGACGACATTGAGAGCTTGGAGAATGAAATTTTCATTTATTTTATTTTTCAGTCTTAATTAAGGAAATGAGAATTAATCGTCCTACAATAAGTTGACATTGATTAAATTATGTTTAAGGATAAAGTAAACGTGTATCCCTTAATTAGTTTGGCTGCTTGCAATAACTATTAATTAGTCTTTTGGCTACGTTTAGGAATAAGTATGACTTTCAACATTTGAAACATAGTAATGTTTGGGATTCAGTTAGGTACCGTTAAATGTTCTTCAATTTTATGTTCGTTAAATACCGCTATTGTTGAAGAGCATTTTAGTTATTTTAACTAAAACTATATAAGGATTAGGATATTTTCCAGACAACAACTTTAAGACTCCCCTTTCTAACAATTCTTGAAACAGAAAAGATAGTTGTTTAACCAAAAAATAATTTTTTAGCCAAAGCTAGAAATTAGAAGAATTGGGTTACTGATAATCGAAAAAGTATATAAAGAATGAGATTTGAAAATGATATTATCAGAAAGCAAATAAATTAGAGTATATTCCAATAGTCACTTGTGTCTCAATCGATTACATATCTCTCCTTTTATAGGTCCCTTTGGGAATGTACGTTATGCCTAAGTCATAATGAGGCTATTATGAGTAATTAATGACATTAAATGCCACGTTACATGATCATTACATTGAATGTATATATTCCTTAACAGATTCAGCATTTAATACTCTCTAATACCGTATTTGTACCCTTTTCTTTAGCCAGGTTCATTCTTTCCATTGCTCGGATGTAAATAAGCTTAAACAGGGACGGGCGCCGATACTCTCGTCCCGTGCCTCTTCCTTTTTCCTTACTCGTACCTGTTTTGTAATTTTTGAACCATAGCTAAGTACAACTTATTGACCATTCCATGTGTCCTGATACGTCGTCATATATATGAATACAATTTTTCCCAATATAGATAGTCCTCCCACTTTTCATTTATTCATCAGTTTGAATATTTGGGAAGTTGAATTCATTAAAGGAGAATTCTTGTCACCATTAATGTTCTGACAGAGTTGACGCTTCAATTGTCACTTCCTTTTAATGCTCTAGACACGTGTCATTCTTTTATTGGTTGCACAATTTTGCAGCACTTTCTTAGGCTTTCTTTTCGGCTTCACTGTTCACGAAGTGTCAGTTATCATTATTATAGTTCTTCCATTACCGTACTTTTCTTTTTTGCCGGTTACCCATTAGTATAAATATAACTTCTTTTTTTGTCTTGTTTCATATAAAGCGTATCATACACTCTAATACTTCGAGACTTTCTTGCTATTTTCTGCTTCACTCCAACCTTCTTTGCCATGGCTTCAACAAATCCTAACCCTAAGAGAACCCCCATTCTGGATAGCTTCCCTAATGCTCTGATTAGACATAGAAGAGGGGGTAGACTCTGTAGCCTTGGATCTGCTCGTGGTGGTAGTACATCGACTCTTTCTTCTAGCTCTGGTCCCTCTTCTAGGACTATAGGTTCACATTCTCATAGGAGTTCCTCCCGGAATAAAGAATCTTCTGAGCCACTTCGTGAGCCTCTGGTTGAAGAAATAATCCCCTCTGAAATTTTCTTTCATCATGATAGAGAGTCTCTTAGGACCCAAGTTGCTTCTTTAGACCGTTCTAATCCTTTTCCTACTCAAATCGCAGATATTTTAGCTCCCATAGTTCGTAAGGATTGTTATTGGAGTGATGATTTCCCAATCATCGTTCCTAACTCAAATCAGAGGATCACATCTTAATTAATAGGATTTTCTTTTATTTACACATACCCCTTTACTCTAGGGTTTAAACCGGCTATTGACCCGGTCATTCTAGACTTTTGTCGTTTTTTCGATGTGTGTTTGGGTCAAATTGGTCTGATTGTTTGGTGGGCTGTCGCCTGCTTGAGGCACCTTGTCAACATGGCGGATGTTGAATTCACTTTTCCCCACCTAATTTACCTTGACTCCCCTAGGCTTTTTCGAAACGGCGTATTTGGCTTAGCAGCCAGGAGCAAGAGGGTTTTAATGAGTCCTGAGGATGATAAACATCGTGGCTAGTATGCCCGGTTTGTTGCTGCTCCCACTGTTGGTTTAGTGGGTGAAAATAACTTTCGCTTCCCTGAGAAGTGAAACTTTTCACGTAAGTGTTAAATCCTTCTCGTGACTTTTTATTTCTAGACTTGCTTATTTTTCTTAATTTTGCTTCTTTTTCTTTTCAGCAACCATGGGCGTTGTGGAGTCTGTGCCCAACTTCCGTGGTTAGGTAGAAAGGTTGCTGAAGACTTCCCCAGTGGAGGGTAGATCATGGAAAACCCTTTCCAATCGTTATGGTTGGAGAGTAAAGACTCATGGTAAAGACTTCTATCTCTACCTTTTAAATATTTTTTGTTTTTCTAACTTTCATCCTTCTTTTTATCAGGATTTGCCATTCAAGGAGTTACTCCAGAGGCCGTCTTGGCATCGCGTGGCTCCTTAAGTACTCACACCTTTTCAGCCCAAGATATATTCTTGGGCTCTGTAAAGAGAAAAAATGTTGAAGAAGATGATTCAGAGAAAGAAGACGAGGGTTCTTTGACGTCAAGACCACAAGCCAGGAGACGTATCATCTCTGAAGACGAGGCTGATGTCTCCCCTCACCTATCTCTTTCCGAGCCTGTTATTACTCCGATGATCATCCCTGATGATGATGTTTCTCCTTTCGATATAAATCAACTCTTTATCAGTGGCTTCGGTAGTGGGACTTTAGGACCTGTTCTAAATGAACCTCATTTGTCTTCTTTTACCTCTTCCGTACCTGTGATTGCTTATTTACCTTCATCAACAACTACTTATATCCCTTCATCCATTATTTTAACTCCTTCCACCACTTCTCCTTCAGTAATTCCTCCCCCTATTGTCCACCGTACGGAGGTAGGCTCTTCGAGTAGGGGTTCCGCTTTGAGGAGCGTAACCATTGAGGTTCCTGCCAACAACAGTCTTTTAAGAAAGTCTGGGCAAGCCGATACTTGGCTTGAACCTTTGATTGGCCCTATTGAGAAGGCTAAACTTGAAAGCCATAGTAATCTGACCATCATGAGCGATATAGTACATGCCACTCTAAAGGTTTTTTCTTGTCCTTTATTTTATTAAAACTTTTGGTTTTGAAATCCTGACCTTACCTCCTTTTTTGTTTATGTAGGAAAACCTCATTGGTACTGAACTAATGACCCGAGTCTCCCTTTTGGAGAAGTTGGCTCATGACTTGGAGAAGACTATCTATGATGCAGAAGAGGCTGCCCGTGGTTCTCAATTGGAGGCAAACAACTGGAAGGGCCAGTTTGAAAGTGCATAAATCGACATGGAAAATTTGGAGGAGAGGAAAAATACCTTAGATCAGCAAGTTCAAACATTAACCTCCGAGCTGGCGATGATTAAGGTTACCTCAAGCCAAACTAAGAAGGAAAAAGAGCACCTTGAATCATCCTTTTCGGAACATCTGTCCAAGGCCAACGAGGAAAATAGGGCTCTAAAGACTTTGCTGGATTAGAAGGAGATGTATGTTGGGGAGCTAGCACAAAACCTTTCACGGGCACAAGAAGAACTACGAGTTTCTATTGACAAGATACATGCCCTAGAGAGTTCTCATACCTCCCTTCAATCATCTTATAATTCTGTCTTGGCTAAAAATGAAGAACCTAAGAATGAAGTTGCTGCTTGGGAGAGAGATTATGAACTTCTTGAAGAGTCAATCAATGTTGAGGTAAGCTGGACCTTCTTAAGGTCTCGTCGTGACACCTTGGTGGAAATGGGCCAAGAAAATTTCATCTTGGAATCAGAATTAGCCAAGGTGAATGAGGCCATTGAACGAGCACAACAACCACAAGATTTTTCATCTCCCGAGGTTGAAGTCCCTGTGACTGAAACTTCTTTGGCTGAGATTCCTGCAGTTGAAGTCCCCGTGACTGTTGAAATTTCCACGAGTGTGACACCTTCCTCAAGTCCTCCGTGCCTCTTGCTGCCTGTCAAGCTGAGACTTTGCCTGTTGATGCTCCTACTGTTGTAATTGAAGATCAACCTTCAACTGTTGATGATGTTGTTCCAGTTGAGCTAGCTGATGATCCTTCTTCAGTTCCTTCTTCTTAATGAAAAAAATTTACATTTGTTTTAAATTCCCTTGTTGCAGGTACCTATCTGGATAACTATGTTTATAGTTTTTGGATTCTTGTGATAGTTTTTTTTGTAATCAAACCCTTAGTTATCAGTTAAGGTTTGATTTTAGAAATACAAGTCCCCAAGTCTTGTTATGGGGTATTTTTGTATGAACAATTCGATGACTAAGTTTATACTTAGTCTTTAATTTTAAAATATTAAGAGGTTATCATTAAACTTCCCTCTGTTCTATTCGTGCCTTTATTTTCAAGGACTTAAAGAATAGTTTGCATTTTTGTTCTTTAAAAATGCTTCTATTAACCTCATGACTAAAAATCATGAGTTTTATAAAAGAGGGCCCTTTTATGTTTTGACACTTGATGAAGAAGACGTCTCAACTTCATAATAGTGCTTATTATACGATAAAAGAAATAGGAACACATATGTTTCTTTGCAATAACTTGGACAAGCTTTTATTTCTTAACCTTGACAAGTTTTGAGAAATACTTTACATGTATTTGAATTACATCTATAACTTTCTCGTAACTATTTTTCTTGTAACAGATTTATACAAAAGAAGAACAATAGAAACAAGGTTTTTCCTTATAACCCGTTTTAGTACATAGTCTTTACCCTAACTGTTTTGAGGTACCTTGGGTCCCCTTAACTTCAAAACATTAGGAAGGGTTTGAGAGGTGACTCCATTGTTCTCATGGGAAAGAACACTATGATGAATTCCATGACTCCTTAACTTCCACTCCGTACTTGACTCTTCTTAGGCTTGATTTTTACTCAATCTTCTTGCCTTTTATATACATGTGACTGTATATTCTATATAGTCCACCAAGTGTTTGAGTATTGAAGTATGAAGCCTCGAGCACTTGATAGTCTCTTTCACCTGGTCCTTTTCCTGAAAAGGAAATACATACGGGACTCGGGGGTACTTATAGATGAAGACTGCTTAATCCGTTTATATGTATATCAGATTAATTATAACCCTGGTTCGGGAATTTTAGTTTATTCTATTTTGCCGTACAGGCCGTGACTCATCATTTAGTACGGGTGAACATTTTGCCTATCATCTAAAATCGTTAGTAAAATTTTAACAATTCAAAAAATAAAGTTTAACATGGTGATAGCTGACCGTGGGTTTTCCCTTAGAAGTAGTATCTCTTCAAGTGAACAACATTCCAATATGAAGGAAGTACCTTCACGTCCATTGTTTCCAATTCATATGCTCATTTTCCTGCAACATCACGAACCATGTAGGATCCTTCCCATGTTGGGCTTAGTTTACCTATGTTGGCTGCCTTTGTCGATTGAAAAACTTTTTTAAGCACGATTTTGAAGTACCTCGGGCGAGCTTTCCTATTGTAATATCGTTCGATCACTTGTTTTTGTGCTGCCATTCTTATTAATGCAGCTTCTCTCTTGCCTTCCAATAAGTCCAAATTGATCCGCATCTCTTCATCATTAGACTCTTGTGCTGCTCATGAGAATCTTGTACTTGGTTCTCCTATTTCAACCGGGATTAGTTCTTTAGCTCCATAAACCAAAGAGAAGGGTGTTTCACCTATGCTCGTTTTTGTTGTTGTGCGATATGCCCATAAAACTCCGGGTAACACTTCAGGCCAATTACCCTTTGACTCCTCTAATCATTTCTTTAAATTGTTGATTATAACTTTGTTCGTTGATTCTGCTTTCCCATTACCCACTGGATGATAGGGTGTAGATGTAATCCTTTTAATTTGCCAACTCTCAAGAAACTCTGTGAGTTGAGCCCCGATAAATTAAGGGCCATTGTCGCATACGATTTCCTTTGGTACACCAAATCGGCAAATGATATTTCTCCAAATAAAATCTTTAACCTCCTTTTCTCGCACCTGTTTAAATGCTCTTGCTTCCACCCGTTTAGTGAAATAATCAGTAAGTACGAGAAGAAATTTTACCTATCCTTTTGCTTGAGGTAATAGTCGTACTATATCCATTCCCCATTTTCATAAACGGCCACAGTGCAATGACTGGATGTAATAATTCTGCTAGCATGTGCATATTGTTACCATACTTATGGAATTTGTCGCATTTAGCCACGAAACTTGTTGCTTCTTCTTTCATTTTAGGCCAATAGTACCCTTCTCTAATCAAGGTTCTCACCAGTGATCTTCCTCCTGCGTGATTCCCGCAATTTCCCTCATATATTTCCCTCATTACATACTCCGTTTGAGAAGGTCCGAGGCATCTTGCTAAGGGACGACCAAACATTTTACGGTAAAGGTTACCTTGTTTTAAACAGTAACGAGCAGCCTTTTTGCGAAGTACATGTACTTGTCTCTTGTCATTAGGAATGGTATCGTACTGTAAAAAAGCAACAATTTCGCTCCTCCAATCCCAAGTTAAATTATTAAAATTTACCTTATCCTTATCAGGTTCGAGAACTGAATGAAATAAGTGTATAACTGAGGCATTTGCATCATTTGCCACATCAGCTGTGGATGCGAGATTGGCTAAGGCATCTGCTTCACCATTTTCATCCCTCGATATTTGTATGACCTTCCCAGTTTGGATTGCCTTATCAATTCCTATAGCTTTTCCAAGTATTGTTGCATCCTTGCTTCTCTAGCCGTGTAAGTCCCCATCATTTGATTAACCACGAGTTACGAATCACTTTTGATCACTACTTGATTTATATCAAGTTCTCGTGCCAACTCTAGACCTGTAATCACAGATTTATACTCCGCTTCATTGTTAGTCATGGAATGACACTTAATAGCTTGCCTAATATCTTCACCCGTAGGTGGTACTAACACAATTTCTAATCCTGCACCTTTTACATTAGATGATCCATCAACGAATAAGGTCCATATTCCTGGATTAGCCCTATTAAGTATCTGTACTTCTTTTTCTGCTTCTAACTACATTCCTTGGCTAAAATCAGCCACGAAATCAGCTAATATCTGGGACTTTATTGTTGTTCTAGGTAGGTACATGATTTCATATTCACTCAGTTCTATGGCCCATTTGGCTAACCTTCCTGACAATTCATGCTTATGCAATATACTACGTAAAGGGTATGCAGTTACCGCAACAATGGGATGACATTGAAAATATGGTCTTAACTTTCTAGATGCCATGATTAAAGCAAGTGCTAGTTTTTCCAGTTGTGGATACCGTGTCTCTGCATCTAATAAAGATTTACTAACATAGTAGATAGGAGACTGTTTACCCTGTTCTTCACGAACCAAAACCGCGCTTATCACAACTTCTGAAACAACAAGGTAGATAAAAAGTCTCTCCCCGACCTTTGGTTTTGCTAGCAAAGGTGGATTTGATAAGTAAGTCTTCAAATATCTAAGTGTCTGTTGACACTCCTCATCCTACTCAAAATGATCCTGCTTTTTAAGGGCTGAGAAAAATTTAAAATATTTTTCCGATGATTTAGAAAGAAATATTCCCAAAGCTGCGATTCTTCCCGTCAATCTTTGTACTTCTTTCTTATTTGAAAGTATATTAGGGATTTCTTCGATGTCCTTAATCTGTGTAGGATTTACTTCAATACCATGGTTAGAAACAAGAAACCCTAAAAACTTACCTGATGCCACACCAAATGCCCATTTTTCTGGATTCAACTTCATATTATACTTTCGTAAAATTTTAAACGTGTCAGACAGGTGGGATATATGATCTTCTGAATGTTGAGTCTTAACTAGAATATCATCTATATATACCTCCATGGTCTTACCTAAATGTTCTTGAAACATTTGGGTAATTAACCTCTGATACGTTGCACCTGCATTCTTAAGACCAAAGGGAATTACCTTATAACAGTAAGTCCGTCTGTCTGTTATGAAAGAAGTTTTTTCCTCATCTCTTGGATCCGTCTTAATTTGATTATAGCCTGAATATGCATCTAAAAAACTTAATAGCTCATGCCCTGCAGTAGCATCAATTAATTGATCTATGTGTGGTAAAAGGAAAGAATCTTTTAGACAGGCTTTTATTAAGGTCTGTGTAATCTACACAGACTCACTACTTACCATTCTTCTTAGGAACCACAACAGTGTTAGCTAACCAGTTAGGATATTTTACCTCACGAATTGAACCAATTTTCAGCAATTTTTGAACTTATTCTTGAATCACCTTATTCTTGAATACTCCTTTCTTTCTTTTCTTTTGCTTGATTGGAGGGTATGATGTATCTTTGTTTAGTTTGTGAGTCATCACCTCCGGTGGTATCCCTGTCATGTCAGAATGGGACCAAGCAAAACAATTTACATTAGCTTTTAAAAATTCAATTAACTTACGCTTTACCTCTAGCTGAGATTGACTCCTATATACACTTTCCTCTCGGGCCAGTGTATAAATAAAACCACAACCTCTAATTCTTCTATGTTTGTTTTGATGGTCTCGTTCTTCTCTGGTTCTTGAATGGTATTAGTTCTTAAATCCACATCTATTTTCTCTTGTTCAGTTGAGGTTGATGCCGTGTCTCCCCCACCTGAATTCTGTAATTGCTATTTGTCTTCACCCTTATCAGTTGAATCTGCAATGGAATTGATGCTTCTAGAAGTTTGTTGATCGCCTCTGATTTGACATATCCCCCAAAGTGATGAAAATTTAATAACTTGATGTAATGTTGATGGAACAACATCCATGTCATGGATCCATGGCCTCCCAAGAATCATGTTATAAGCCATTTCCATATCTACGACTTGAAATTTGGTATCTTTGACAACGCCTTCTGCGAATGTAGTAAGGATTGCTTCTCCTTTCGTTACAACACTAGAGTTGTCAAATCCTGACAAAGTATGCGCTTTTGGAATTAATTTATCCTCAACTTGCATCTCGCGCAATACTCGTATCAAAATAATATTCACAGAACTGCCTGGATCAATCAAAACTCGTTTCACGTTAGTGTCATATACAAGTAAAGATATTACCAGTGCGTCATTATGTGAAGTTAAAAGACCCTCATCATCTGCATCGTTGAATGTAATATTCTCTTCTTCCAGTACATGTCGCAACCGCTTCCCATGAGTGATTGATATCTTGGAAGTTTTATTAGTTGTGGTATATGAAACGCCATTGATATCTTCATCCCCACTTATAACATTGATGGTTCTTTTAGGCGAGGGCGGTTTCGGAGGCTCCTGTCTATTCTTCATATATGCTTGTTTACCTTTTTCACTAAATAGCTCAGTGATATACCCTTGCTTTATCAACCTCGCCCTGCAAAAATCTGCAATCTGCGGTTTTATGCCCGTGATCGTTGTGAAATTCTCACCAATGATCAGGGTTTGGTCTGCTTGGGTTTGATCTCATCTCCTTTGGCCATCGTACCTTATCTCCCATGCTTCTTAAAACAGCTACGAGCTCAGAGGTGCTTACGTTAAAATTGTAACCACAAAACCTTACTTTTAAACATCCGCCATTGTCTCGTGGTCCACGTGAGTTCTGATCATTTCCGAACCTTGATGAGGAGCCTGATTCCCTGTTTCCCGATTGGTGATCATACCTTTGATTATCTTGCCTCGACCGTGAGTCCTTTCCCGCAGGTCCCATGTAAGGCTCGTACCTATTTTTACCAGATCTTTTTTTATTTTCTACACGTCTTGAACTTACTTTTTCTTCTGTTTTATGTCGCAAAATGATATCCTGTTCAATCCTCATCTTTGTACTGTATCTATTGTAGAAATTATTCTACGTTTTTGCTGGGAATTATCGAAGGCTTTATTTGAGTCGCCTCGTGGCTTCTGAACTCTTCTCATTCAAATTGCTAGAGAAAGTTATGGCCACCCAATTGTCAGGTACTCGTGGCAGCGTCATTCTCTCCCGTTGAAATCTATCTATGAACTCTCTAAGCAACTCTGAATCTCCTTGCTTGATTTTGAAGATGTCTTCGATTCTCTTTTCAACTTTTTGAGCTCCCGAGTGTGCTTTAATAAATAGATCTGCAAGCTCAGAAAGCGAATTTATAGAATTTTCAGGTAAAAGAGAATACCATGTTAAGGCCCCTTTAGTGAGCGTTTCACCAAATTTTTTGACCAAGACTGATTCAATCTCTTGCTTAGTCAAATAATTGCCTTTGACACCTGTTGTAAATGCAGTAACGTGATCTCGTGGGTTTGTTGTACCATCATACTTTGGAATATCAGGCATCTTGAATTTCTTTGGAATTTGAAGAGGAGCGGCAGTTGGCTTCCATGGCTGTTGAGCTTATTTATCTACTCATTTTGCTACTTAAGTTGTTTATGCAATGTTAGTACTAGATTTTGTAAATCGGAATTAACTGGATTACCTGGGTCACCCTCCTGTGTTTTACTTGGGGCTCCACCGCTGCCTAAGTTAACCAATCCAGAACGAGAATTTTCCAAAGTATTGTTGTTTGGAGTAAGCGTGGGTGGAGCAGCAGGTAATTGACTAACAAAAGCTTGTAAAGCTTTGTTAACCTGAGCAGTGATAAGTTTTTTTAAGGCATCATTCATAGCTTCTTCATTCGCAAAATGACCACGTTCTTCTGTGTGAGACCTGTCAGGAGTGCCCTCGCGAGATTGACGTGGTGAGTCTTGTGGAGTTGGAACTTGATTATCATTATTTTGCGGATCTCCATGATTTTGATGATTGATTTGATTTCCTTGAGTGTTGTCGTTGTTGTTCGATATAGTTGATTCAACACAGAAAATCAAGTTAAGATATAATTGATTATCAGATTACCGGTTACGAAACCAATTTGTTTAACCAAAAAATAGATTTTTAGCCAAAGCTAGAAATTAAAAGAATCGGGTTACTGATAATCGAAAAAGTATGTAAAGAATGAGATTTGAAAATGATATTATCAGAAAGCAAATAAATTAGAGTATATTGCAATAGTCATTTGTGTCTCAATTGATTACATATCTCTCCTTTTATAGGTCCCTTTGGGAATGTACGTTATGCCTAAGTCATAATGAGGCTATTATGAGTAATTAATGACTTTAAATGCCACGTTACATGATCATTACATTTAATATATATATTCCTTAATAGATTCAACATTTAATACTCTCTAATACTGTATTTGTACCCTTTTTCTTTAGTCAGGTTCATTCTTTCCATTGCTCGGATATAAATAAGCTTAAACAGGAACGGGCGCCGACACTCTCGTCCCGTGCCTCTTCCTTTTTCCTTACTCGTACCTGTTTTGTAATTCTCGAACCGTAGCTAGGTACAACTTATTGACCATTCCACGTGTCCTGATACGTCAGTCATATATATGAATACAATTTTCCCCAATACAATAATTAAATTACATTAATGAATAGAAACAAAAAAATTTGGGATATATTTTAAAGGTGAAATTTTCAACTCTCAACACTGACATAGGGGTTCGGCATTATCTTGAATTTATAGATTTTCTCGCTCAAACATATTAAAAACATTATCCAATTGGTATCTTTGTTTAGGAGATTTGTCCAAAGTGACTTTCTAACATATTTTATCTAATGATATTTGTGTTTGATCATATTTACTATTTTTGACTTCATAAGCTTTGAGTAAAATTTGCGTGCACATTGTTCTCTCCCGATCATTTTCACTGGGTTTGTTGTTTTGTTGTTGCTGCTATTTGTATTTGAATAGAATAGAATAGACCTATTATTTTGTTCGACTGAATAATTGCTCAAAGCATCGACACGAACGTATCAATATAATTCTCCGTCTCAATCATTCCAAACTCCAAAGTATTGCGTTTAAGAGTTTTTAGTCTTGAAATTTACGCAAAAAACAACTAGATGGAAAGTCTCTTTGTTATATTCTCCAATATCATCTCATTTATAGTACTGTAGGACTTTATCAAAGAGTGTCTAGATTTTAACAATTATAGAAACTTACACCAATTTTTAATTTGACATAATTACTCAATAATTGCTATTACGATCAAATAATTAAAAATCTAACAAAGCGACCTTACCACCACGGTAAACTAAGATTCAACTATTTGTCTGCTTCCTTTCATTAACAAAAATACTTACAAGAGCTTGAACACAAAATAATATGCATTAAAAAAGAGGGGTAAAAGAGTCTTGAGATGACTATGAGATACCCAAAATAGATTTCCTTTTTACACTTCTATTTCAGCCGTTCAAGATGGTATTTCATCAATTCCATTTTGCTTTTGGAGAATACATATCTTTTACCAAAGAAAAAGCACAACACTATTTCTTACACGACAAAAAAAATTGAAGATTCTTCTTTTACTACTACTACTACAACAATAACAACCTAGCGTAATTTTACAAGTGACGTCAGGGGAGGGTAGAATGTACGCAGACTTATCCCTATCTTGGAATGGCAAAGAAATTGTTTCAGATAGACCCTCGGCTAAAGAAATAATAGAAGAAACACTAATTGCAAGTAATATTAATACTAGGTATTTAGAAAACAAATCCAAGATAGCAAAAGAGAGTATGAAAGAAGTACTAATAGTCAGTAATAACAGTACAAGATATGAAATGATAGCAAACTAAAGGCGTGCGGAAGGCAAGTAACAACAGTACAAAATATGTGATAATAGCAAACTAAGGATAAAAGGGATACCAAACTAACACTAATACTATAGAACTAGGGAATACACATGGAAATGCTCGACTACCTACTAACCTTTTACCCTAATCCTCAACCTTTATACCCTCCTATTAAGGGTCATATCCACGGTTAGCTCCAGCTGTGCAATGTCATGCCGGATTACCTCTCCCAAAGACTTATTTAGCCTACCTTTACTTTCTTCTTAGCCCCCAAGGCCAATCTCTCACCCCCCCGACTGGGCATCTGTGCTTCTCCTTTTAACATGTCTGAGCCATCTTAGCCTCGCCTTATGCACCTTTTCCTCCACAGAGGCCACCCCCAATTTGTCCTGACTAATTTCATTCCTAATTCTATCTAACCTAGGATGCTCACACATCCATCTCAACGTCCTTATTTCAGCTATTCTCATCGGCGGGACATGGGAGTTCTTGACTGGCTAACATTCTGCCCCGTACAACATAGTTAGTCTAACCACTACCTTGTAGAACTTACCTTTAAGTCTCAAAGACACATTCTTATCACACAAGACACCACAAGCAAGCCTCCATTTCATCCACCCTACGCCGATATGATATATAACATCCTTATCAATCTCCTCATCATTCTGAATTATAGACCCAAAGTACATGAAACTCCCTCTCCTGGTAATTGTCACACCTCCTTTTTCACCTACTACACCCCCATAAAGGGTATAATAATAAGGGAGTTCTTCCAATTAAAGGACAATCGAAATGGGATTTATTTTATTAAAAATCAGAGTCGCCACTTGGGATATTTATGGTGTCCCAAGTCACCGGTTTAAATCCCGAATCGAGAAAAAGAATGACTCAGTCTGCGAACCAGAAATTCGGGTAAGGAATTCTATTAACCCGGGAGAAGGTGTTAGGCATTCCCGAGTTCCGTAGTTCTAGCACGGTCGCTTTGATCATACTTAGCTTATCAAATTATTTAATTATTAATTTTAGAACCTATGTGTTTTTGCTTCTTTCACCGCTTTTAATTGAGAAAATTATCTTGAAACGGGTTACGCGTACGTATACCCGCCTGTTTGGCGCGTCAAAATCATATCACGCGAACGTGTCCACAACTAATAACGCTTTATTATTATTAAGAAAATTTGGCCGAAGTTGCGCGAACGCATGCTCTAATTTTAGTTTTTAGAAATCATAATCATATCACGCGAACGTGTACATAAATTAAATGCATGCCTAAGTATTCTAGGATTGAATTATTTTTCTACTTTAAGATCATTGTATCGTGAGGCTCAGAATTCAAAAGAAAATTAAGACTCAAATACACTTTATCTCTAAAATTGTTTGGTCCAATTAGTTCCAACTACTCCTACAGTCAAACTATTTTTATCAGTTAAACCAAACCAATTCTTTAACAATATGTCTAGCAATCCGATGCCCATTTATTACTCTATTTTTTATTTTATGCAATCCCAAAGCTAATTAAACTTCAAATAATGACAAATCAGTTGATATAAAAAATCAAATTAAAGCAACATGCTCTCTGGCGTCATTGCATTCTAAAGATATGTAAATTTGAAACTTAATAACAAAGACACGTCAACACAAAAATACAATAATACCATTAATTAATCTAATTTTAAACTAAACCATTTTAACACAAGTCAATATGCGAAAGTAGAGCTTAGCAAAATATCAAACGGAAGAGAATGGACCTCAAAATAACGACACCAACAATTTCTGAACAAGATAACTTTTATGGATAGAGAGCCTTGATCGAAAATGCAAGCGAAAAAACGGCCGGGCAGACTTTAATGCTCCCGGTACGTCGCCCCCTTCTCAAGCCCAGTTGTCCATTCGAGTACCTCATGTCTAGACCAAAATCCCAGTTTTTTTAAATTTAGAATAACACAGCCTCATGCCGGATCCCTAGTAGGAACGCTTGTTTACATCACGTGCATTTTGACTTAGGGGACTCAACACAGGGGTTGGGTCTGTCTAGAACAGGTGTACCTGAAATATAAAAGACCAATATGATGCATCCTACTTGCTACTTGTGCATTCATTTGCATCGGATTTGCATGTTGACCGGCTTATAAGGAAAATTTAGGAAAATAGCAATATGAAGGTAAAAAGAGTTAATCCCGTATTTTGAAAAAAAAATGTTCAAATAGTGTCGAAATTCTGCCCAATTTTTTTGAGAAAAATAAAAAAAAAAATTGTTTTCAAAAAATAGTTATTTGTTTTCCAATAAAATGAAAAAAAGAAAGTCCTGTTCTCAAAAATAGTCTGGTTTATTGCCAATGAAAAAAGTGAAAATAGAGTGTGGGTCGTTTGGTTATGGGGTGGGATGGACCGAGTCGGGTTTGGCCGGTGGGTTGGGCGGGTATCTGGATGGGTATAAGGGTGTTTGGTTTGGGCTTGGGTGAATTGAATTGGAATTGGCCAAAATCCAATTTTCCACTTCTTATTTTCTTTTCTTTTCTTTTCAATTTTCTTTCCTAATTAAAATAAAATACAATCCAATATATTAATTCTTGATCAGCCTATCCTAAAAAATATTAATTAACTCTAAGTAGTTATTATCACAAATAATTAAATATCAAATTAAAAGAAAATCACACAATTTTAACATTAAACACTAAAATGCGAAGTACATTATTTTTGTGATTTTTTTATTTTTTTTAAAACAAACTTAATTACTCGTAATTGTAAATTAAATCCTAAATGCAAATGTAACATATTTTTGTATTTTTATTAATTTAACAAATGAACATACACACACGAACGCAAAGAATAAAAGAAAAATACCACAAAATTGCAAACAACACAAAATTATTTTATTTTGAATTTTTGGGAGTAATTCATGTGAGGCAAAAATCACGTGCTCACAGTAATAACTTGTATATCAAGCCCCACCTCTCCGTCCGCTTCCTGGGTAAAACCGCTGAACTTGCACTCCAAGTATTTTGTATTGGTCCTGCTCAAATTGAAACTTTTAGATTCAAGTTATTTTTCACACATGATCTTCAAAAGAATGGTGATATGAAAGTGTAACAGATTCGTTCAAGTGATAATATAGCTGATTTGTCCATCAAATCTCTACCGACGTCAACCTTCAAGAAGCTAGTGTAAAAGATTGGGATGCGAAGGTTCAAAGATGTGAATTGATGCTCTCATTAGGAGGAGTTAATACGCGATGTACTCTTTTTCCTTTACATGATTTTGTCCCATTGGGTTTTCCTTGCAAGGTTTTTAATAAGGCAACTAAAAGACGTATTTCTACACATGTGTAATCTTTTTCTTTCACTAGAACTTTTTTTCATTAGGTTTTATTTTAGTTAAGGTTTTAACGAGGCACATTATCTGTTGTATAGACATTCAATGGGGGAGTGTTATAAATAGAATTGTATTTACTATGAATGTCTATATTTTACATGGATTTTAGGGATTATTACTTGGTGGTTACGTCACTCTTTTCCTATAAATAGAGGGGGTTCTATTCCATTATAATTCATCCCAAATCAATAAGAATTCCCTCTCTCTTCCTTTGCAATATTCTTCTTTATTGTTTCATTACAAGCTATATATTTTCTCAATTATTCTGTTTTTAATTTTCCTTTGTACTTTCCATTTGGATTTATTTTTCTCTTTTGCTTTTTCTTTGTTTTTCTTGTTGTTGGTGCTGCGTATATGGCGGGCAGAACATCCACACACATATTTTTTATTCAAATATTTGTAATAATAATCTGACCTCAATTGTCATTTTCATGTGATTTTTTATCGAATGGCTGTAGCTAGCTGTTAGACCCTTTTAAAAGCTACTCGGCATATGGCGTGGCTGTGGAAAGGATTTGCCCTGATGGCCTTCCCATTGGCCTATGTGCCGGGCTAATCAACATACAAGATAATGGGAAATTGTCAATAGCAAACATTGTTGAATGACTAAGGTGTGACAGACTGCACTAAAGCATGAGTGAGGTTGTGTGCAAGCAAAGGACAAGGTCTTGAAAGGGCAAGGTTGACTGGACGGAAGCTTGACAAAGCGATGCGGAAAAGATCTAGGCGCTAAAACAAGGCGGCTTAGTGCCAAGGTAGTGGTATTGGCAACACGGTGTTGCCTTGGCTTAGGTGAGCGGTCTGGCACCTAAGTATTTTTATGGGCAAACGACTTAGCAAGGGAAATGACATCATGGCTTGGTGACTTGATACGAATATAAGCTATGGCATTGGCAAGGCCAGACTTGATCATTCAGGGCGACTTGACATGAACAAGCGACTGTGGCAGCGGGAGTGTGTGCGGCTAAGCCAAGGGCGATAAGCTGTTGCTATGACACTGGGGTGGAGCAATATCAAAGGACATGGTTGGGCGTAATTCCACCCTTGGGCGTGCAGCAGCTGGCCAAAAACACTCACATGTAGTGCACACGGAGCGATTACCAAGTGTGCTCGGCACATGTTGTGCAGTTGGGCGGTTACAACTGCCTTGTCCAAAAATGGTTGATCATGGGGCTAAGTGTATGCACATTTTATGCATGTTAGATCATGACATGCACATTTTTTATCATGTTTGATCATGGAATATCGGTTTGGAGTCTCAACTGAAATAGAAAAGCTGAAAAAGGCTGACTGTACTATAAATATATGTGCTAGCTAGCAGGACCTAAATTCGTCTATGTACCTAGGAAGGGAAAATAGGCAATATATAGGCATACAGTTGTCTATGTCAAGGCTTGAGCATGGAAAATTATGTGCCATTGTTTTGCCAAAATCAATGGATAGCACGAAATGTCTTAGGCACAGGCCTTTAGAAGGAAAATTGTGTAAGTGATGGCGATTTTATGAGTTGGTGACTACCAAACTTGGCAGCACCTTGCCAAACTCGAGATTTTCCTTTGTAATTCATTTATTATAACATGTTAGGAAATAGATCCCGTAATTCTGCGTGTGCCTTATCTATTTTTATATTGCCTTGAAATTATTCTAAGTGCTAAACCTCGAAAGTGAAAGAAATCGGGTGAAGGTTGACCCAAGTAGGGACTTGACTGCCGCACATCTGGCAGGTTTTCAGTGGATAGAAAATTCTCTTGTGACAACCAGTATCAGAGCAGAGAAGGTTCGTGACGAGGGCGAGACGACCATGAACAAGACGACAAGACAAGGGGTCAGTGTACTTGTTCGTAGAAGAGACTGTTTGTTCTTAGAAATTTCAGAAAAGGTAAAGAAGGTAGTGATGTAAAATTTCGAGTTGATGGGGGACAAAACCAGCAGTGGGTTCTTTCATATCAGGTCAATTACATTTTGGATTTATTGTAGGAATGACGTATATCAGAAGAAAATGAGAAAAATATTGCACTTGAGGGCAATGACAACTTAATTCTTAAATATGTGCTGAACTTGAAATGTCTTTGCAAATGGAGAGCATATGTTGGGATTATTCGACGAGGGCATCGAATTCAACTAGTTGGGGTGGTTTGTTAGACCCTTGATAAAGCTGATCGACATATGGCATGGTTGTGGCAAGGATTTGGCATGATGGCCTTGCCATTGGCCTATGTGCGGGGCAATCAACATGTAAGGCAATGGGGGAATTATCAATAGCAACAAACTGTTGCAAGGCTAAGGAGTGACGGACTACACTAAAGCACGAGTGGGGTTGTGTGCAAGCAAAGGCCATGTATTGAAGGGGCGAGGCGTGCTGGATGGAAGCTTGACAAGGCAATGTGAAAAAGACCTAGGCTAAAACAAGGCAGCTTAGTGCCAAGGCAGTGACATTGGCAACACGGTGTTGTCTTGGCTTAGGTGAGTGGACTGTCACCTAAGTATTTTTATCGGAAAACGACTTAGCAAGGGAAATGGTATTATGTCTTAGTGATTTGATGCCAATATAAGATATGGCATTGGCAAGGGAGGACTTGATCGGGTTGGGGTGACCTAACATAAACAAGCGGGTGTGGCAGCGGGCGTGTGTCCGGCTAAGTAATGGGCGACAAGTTATGGCTATGACATTGGGTCGAAGCAGTGTCAAAGGAAAAGGTTAGGCGCAATGCCAACCTTGGTAGTGCAATAGCTAGCCAAAAATATGCACATGCAGTGCACATGAAGCGGTTACCAAGTGTATTGGGAACAGGCTGTGCAGTTGGGCAGTTACAACTGCCTTATCCAAAAGTGGATGATCATGGGGCTAAGTGTATGCACATTTTTAAGCACGTTAAATCATGACATGCACGTTTTTTATCCTGGCCTATCAGTTGGGTGTACCGACTAAAATAGAAAAACTGAAAAGTGCTGACTGCACTATAAATATGTGTGCTAGCAGCACCTAAATTCGTCTAAGTACCCAGGGAGGAAAAACGGACAAGATGTAGGCATAAGGTTGTCTATGTCAAGGCTTGAGCATGGCAAATTATGTGTCATTGCCTTGCCAAAATCAGCGGGCAACACGAAGTGTCTTAGGCAGGGGCCTTTTGAAGGAAAATTGTGCAAGTGATGGCGATTTTGTGAGTTGGTGACTGCCAAAGGTGACAGCATCTTGCCAAACTCGAGATTTCCCTTTGTAATTCATTTATTATAAAAGGTTGCGAAAAGGGTTCCTGTAATTCTGTGTGTGTCTTAAACATTTTTATGTTGCCTTGAAATTATTCTTAGTGCTAAACCTAGAAAGTAAAATAAATTGGGTGAAGGCTAAGCCAAGTAGGGACTTGACTGCCGCACAACGACAGATTTTTGGCGAATAGAAAACGCCCTTGTGACACACTAGCTAAATGTAATATCTTAGTACATGAAATTTGTAATGTTTTTTGGTGACATTATGTTTGGTGTATATTTTAGAACTGGATTTTATTACATTCAGATTCATGGTTGGATCTCACAGTACACCAAATATGAAACTCAAGTAAGCTTTTATGAAAAGACTGACCAGCCTACTGCTAACTTGTAGTTCAAATAACACCTATAAAAGATACCAATATTGTGGCAAGATTTTATTAAATAAACAAAATAAAACACAAAGTGTGAATTATATTCAACATGCAATACCTTGACATTCTGCAATCAGTAGCAACGACAACTGAACAAATTAGTAAAACTAATATTCTAATTAATTGAGACACCGGAAGAATTTTATGCATATCAAATTCAAATTAACAATAACATACCCAGTAAAATCTCACTAGTGGGTTTGGGGAGGGTAGAGTGTACGCAGACCTTACACCTATCCCGGAAGGACAGAGAGGCTGTTTCCGGAAGACCCTCAGCTCAACAGAAGAGACAATATCAGAAAAGAAACAAAAGTCTGTAAGCATATCAAATTGAAATTGAAGGCTTAAATTCTTTACATTTCCTTAAGACTAAATTTGGTTCTCATCAAATTTTTAGATGTCCAAATGTGTCCACATCCAAACGGAAAAACCAACAAATGAGTCCATGTCCGCCGGAATTCAACATCAACAGAATTAATATAACAAATCAATTAATATTTTCTTCTCCTTTTTGAGTTGTAAAATTAGATACCATAGCACAAGATGCTGGTCTTGAGAAACAAATGAAAAGAATAAACATGGTATAGTTGAGAGACTTAAACAACATTTTCTCCGTTTTGATCATCATATTTGCAGTTAATTTTTGTGTCCAATTAGTACTACTTGGCTAAATTAATATCGACCGAAGTATAAAAATTTAAGGAACAAGCATATAGTACTGTATATTGATATTTTTGTGTTATAGCCCAAATCACATAGCAGAAAAACATCACATGGAGTGTTTACCCTGAAAATTGGATAACAATTAAACTTATAATGGGGTTTTAAGGACACGTGATTTCACCTAATATCATTTGATGAATACGAAAATTAGTAGCAGAAATTAACAATAAAATTAAGCAAACCAGTATTTGAACGGAGTTCAGCTCTCAAGTTGAATACCCTCGAACTGATCGATGTACAAATAGTTAAAAATATAGCAATCTGATGAAAAAGAATATAAGCCAGAAAGCATTGTATTGCTTTGATATCTCAAAATGTAAAGTGCTTACAAAATGATTAGGACCATTTTTATATAGGGAGGAATACTATCTATGGTACAATTTTAATTACGGAAGTAATCCTATGATTAGCCTAAGCAACCGCCTTTGATTTGATCCATTCCGAGATTTTCGCCATGATCTTCGACTAGTCGCGGATATCTTGCTTTTCTTATTGTGCTTTACTTGGAGTCTGTCCCGTTTGTCTTAATCGTTACCGGGCTCGATCTCGGCAGGAACTTCGATTCTTGAACTCGGTACCTTATCTTCGTTACTTTGATATACTCCACTATGAGGCTAACCCTCGATTCAACTCCCTGATCTCGATCAAATAGTAAAATCGGGCAGGTTAGATTTTAACCGTATACAGATAGTCCTTTCGTTTCTTGAAGTGTAATGAGAAGAAACGAATTGAGCCTTCGATTTTATACTCTAATTTATCATGATGTCATCCTCATGACGTGAGAGGCGGAAGTGATTGAAACGTCCTGTCATTACAGTTTTCAAAGTCATTAATGAGCGTCAGTTGGTGGTCGGACATAAGTGCCTTTGAACTGTCGCCGCAAATCGCTTAAATAGGCCCGTTCTCTTATTGATTCAATCTTCACTTTCACTTTCTTCTAATCCCTTAAGATTTTTACACCTCTTAAGCTCTTTATTTCTTCAAAATCTCCAGGTTATCAACCTTCCCTCAAAACACCAAGATTTATTCTCTTCTTATTTCCTTAAACTTAAACAAAAATAGAAAAACATGAAAGACTGTTCCTCAGAAGGAAAAAGCTTCTTCATCGTGGCCGGTCGGCAATAAAACATCAATAGAGAGGCACCTTGAGGAGTTGGATCTTGAGAAGGGGTGTGTCCTTGATTCCGACATCAAAGTCGAGAAGACTTCGTCGGTCTCTGGTCGGTGCGAGCATATGTCGAGATATATATGCACGATAACTGAGACTGACCTTGAGCAGGTAAAGAAAGACTGCCATTGGGAAGATAAAGATGTGTGTTGATATCCAATTTTTTCTATGTATTTTAGTATACAAAATACTTTCAAAATAGCATGTACATGCATATATAAGCATGTCCAAGTATTTTGGTATTTTACATAATTTTTAAAGATTTTAAAATCAATTTATTATCTATTTTAGCAGTATAAAATCCAATAATTATTCCCAAAGATTATCATTTTGGTGAATAACCTATTTTATTCTCATATTTATACCAAAATATAGTTAAGATAATTTTTGTATATTTTTTACAAATTTATTTGGTATTTAAAAGACTAAATTGCATATAATTGCAATTGTAGCCTACTTCAAGATTAATAGCATTTTATAATTGTAAAATTGGGTCCAGTATTTTTAAATTAATATTTATACACTATTAATTGTTTCAGTATTTTAATTTATTTTTAAAATTATTTTACTATTTTTCATAAATAAAATGGGTAAAACAGGCTATTTAACATTTTGCTTCAGTCTATTTCAATTACAGCCCCATTTCATTTCAATTTTGGCCCTTAAATTGACCCAATTCTACCCAATTAAACTGGCCCGATTTCAATTTGGACCCAACCTATGACCCAATTCCAAACCGCCCAACTCGTTCCCTACCTACCCACTTAAATCTGGATCGTTGATCACTCAAGATCAACGGCCAAAAATCACCCTTCCATAATTAACTCCAAACGACTACCCTAATCCCTCATTTCCTATCTCTCAACCGCCTTTGAAACCTCTCATCTCACAAACTCTCTCAAACTCTCCAAAATGCTAGCCTCCTTCCACCCCTCTTCAACCACCACTCCACCGGAATCCATGGCTTCCCGGGCCATGGATGGTTGGTACTCACTCCCCTTTACCAGTAAGCCATGGTTGTTCGAAGCTTCGAGGCCTGACCTTGACGATTCCCTCTCCGATCTTCTCAGACCTTTAATTTCATGGCTCCTCCGGCCATGCTCCGGCATATTCAAGACTCAGGAGCCTGATTCTTGAACCCTCCTACTCAAGATCGGACCTGTTTCCAAGCCTTTCCCATTTCTAGGGTCTCTCCAAAACCCTAAGCTATTTGAGGTTCTTTCACCGTTATTTGCTTAGATTTATACTGTGTCTATGCTCTTCTTGCCATCTAAAGTGTTTTCCCCAAAAAGTTTCTTTTGTCGTTTCTCTCCGATTTTAGGGTTTCTGAAAGGATTTTTTGGAAAAAATCTTTCTGATTTTTCTTCTTCTTTGCTTTATGTGTGTTTGTCCATACTCTGCTCGTGTGATTTCTTTTTGTTATGCAGGTACTGTCTTCTACCTTTTTTTTTACTATACGTGTTACTCATGTTAATCTTTGCTATGTTTTCTTTACTCTTTTACTATATGTGTTTACCGTTAAGTTATATGATTTTTGTTTACTGGACTATGTTCATGTTCTTACATGCTTCATCTACTTCTGTTCAAGTTTGTTATCTCCATCTTTTGAACTTGTCTAGGTTCCGAATTTTCTTAAATATGTTCTTCGTGATTTTTCTTCCTTTGTCGTTCAAACATGCTATCATATCTGTTTTGTTGAGACTCTGAAACAAATGGCTTGTGTTCTCACCTCCATGTCTGATTCAATTTTGAAACCCTAGGATTTGGGGTTTCCTTTCACGATTTTGATTTTGTGTTCGAGTTAGGGTTCCACTTTGGGACCCTGGACTCTCAGACTCACTATGAGTCTGCAAATTGAACCTGTATCTCTTTGCTTATGATTCTGAACTTTTCTTTGATTAAACTCCCTTCCAAATAACTTGACAGTCCCTTCTTGGTTTACATATTTGTGTGCTTTATATATGAGAACTCTTCTTTCAAAAAGGTTTTGCCAACTACTAATTGATTCCGAATTCCTTTAATGGTGTTTACTTGATTGTTACTGATTTTCCCTAATTGAACCTCCTTTACCTTTTCTGAATTGGTTCATTCGAATTAGGTATGTAATTTTGATTTCCCTGGCTATTTGACTGATTCCCTTCCCTTATTTTTTCCAAGCCATGTACCATTGAACTTTTTCTTTAAATAACTTCTGTGTATTTACCCTCCTTATGCTACTTTGAAAGGATTTTAATCAAACTTCTTTCCTTAATTGTATTCTACCCGTTGGAAATCAAATCCCTTAACTGAAGGGAAATTCCATGTGATTGATTGCAAACTATTTCCTTACCTTTCTTACTTGCTTCTTTACACTATAAAAGTGACTACCCTTATGCACTTTTAAGGACTTCGAGTTAAATACCTCGAACTTTTACTTTCAACTTACACACTTACAATACTGTTTGAGTTCAATACTCTCTTAACACTCTGCTTTTCCGAGATCTTTTGGAACTGCTTGCTTACAAATTGGCTTTTCAAGACTACTGTTTCTTCTTTCCTGTTTTCCCTGAAACTGGTATGTCTGATTTAATTTTTCTATCTCACCTCTATGTGTTTACTTTATAGTTTCAGCATTCTTGTTTACTTTGATGTTCATGTTCAGTGATTAAACTATGTATGTTCTTTCCTTGCATTTGTTTCTATTGTGAATTACTACCCCCTATTCCCCTCTATATGTCTGAGTTAAGGTTTTGGCCTAGCAGTATCCAAATTACTGCTCAGGACTGAACTTGATCTTCAATGGATCCTAACTTCTAAGATTTGGCTAACAGAATGGTCAGGGGTGTGCCATCATTCCTGATTACTGGGCATGACCATTAGCCTGTCATGTCCCTCCCTAATTCCCCCTATTGCACTTACACTTACTCTTAGACTCTAAGTTCTGCCTCCTCCTATGAGCCTTGCTTTGGGACCTTGAGTTCCCTCTGAACTTGGATATTTGAGGGCTAGCCCATCCATACTGCACTATAATCTCATTCTACAATGTATTTAGGTGTAAGCACTGCCTAGGGTTCATGAAGCCCCTTGGAACTTTGACACACCCAAAAGATGAGAAAGGCTTTGGAAATCTTTTCTTTGGAAGTTGGATTATCTCATATTGTTAGACCTTGAGTCTGAATTAGGCTGTTTGGTTATAGGTTGAATTTCTGATGTAATTTTTTATCTTTCTTGATTCATTCGGGTCTATAATAATTTGTAATAATATGGGGTTCTAGTATAAAAAGGAGGGTCATTTATGTATGCATATGGGTAGACATCATGCTCATAGGGATTACTATTTACAAATTCTGCATTCATGCATAACATATAGAACTCCTGCCTATAAGTTTCTGCATATAGAAATCAGGTATAAGTTTCTGCGCTTACGCATTTAGAAATCCTGCCTATAAGTTATGCATTATATGTAAAAATCCTGCCTATAAGATTGTTTCATTATTAGAAACCATGCCTATAAGTTTCTGCATATAGAAAATCATGCTTATAGTTTTGTTTCCGCACCTTTGCATATACGCCTGTCATTAGGCAAATAATCATAGGTTTAATAATAATCAACTTCATTCTACATACCATGCCTGTAGGACTCCTGCACTTACGTAGTCGTCTTGAAACCAACAACGCTTAGAAATCCTGCCTATAGGATGTAATTAGTTGATCAGCTTCGTCTATTTCACCTATGAGTTTAAAATTAGTAGCAAGATCGTTTAAAATTTGCAGAGCTTTGTTTATAAAACCAGTAACCTTTCTTTAAAATCAGTGCACCTTCTGCATTGTTAGATAACATGCTTATAGGCCTCTACTAGGCAAACCAGTAGGTAATTAATCAACAACGTCAGTCCCTGATAAACTACAACCAGACAAGGCCTAATTCGAACTTCTCATCTGAGAAATATGTGGTAAAGCAGCCTATCCTAACGCTTTAAATTTAATTCAGACTACAACCAGTATTTGAAGTCATGCTAGATAATTTGCTTCTTTAAGTGAGGAGGCCTGTTTGAGCCTTTAATCTGCTATGTGTTTTCCCTAACTGCATTATGTGTTTTGTTTGTCGCCTTAGACTTTTATCCTTTTAAACTCTAAAAAAGAGCCCCCCAACTCCTTCCCCCCTTTAGGATTAGTAGTCCCAAATGCCTCGGGGACTGATAGGATTGGGGCAGGTAGTAGCATGCAATAAGTAACGAGACTATTCCGCGATTTAGTAGCTTAACTGGGTGGGAAAGGGTAGACATGGATATGATGATCATGCTATAACACCACGTGTATAAATGGTTACCGGGTGTTGCGTGGGGTGATCTATGTTATTTATAAACCTAGAAGCCCCTCCCTCTTTATGTGTTTACTTCTTCTTTTTTTCAGATTTTTTTTAAAACTGTCAATTTTTCAGTTCTTTTAAACCCTGTCTTTTACTTTAATCACTTAAAATCTCTTTTAGTTATTTAATTTCCAGTATTGTTTCTTTTCCAAATTTCCTCCCCATTTCATTCCTTTGTTTGATTATTTGTACCAATTATTTGACCCCCATTTTTCTGCACTTGTATATTCTTTAAATAATCATGAAATCGCCTATTCTCAAACATCAGCATGTTTATTAAACTTTTACACTTCCCTTTGTTTGCAAACGTTATGCAAAAGCTATCTTGTATGTTTATTTGTTGTTACATTTAAAGTCACAATTGTAGCATGGCCAGGAACTACACTAGTGGATCTTGGGGGGTGCCTAACACCTTCCCCCGAGATAATTTCAAGCCCTTACCCATTCTCTGGTTCTTCTTCTCTTTTAATTTCTTAGTGTCCTAATGCATATAATCATTAGGTGGCAAATATTTTAAATCTCAAACCCAATTCCCAAATGGAAAAGAGTTATCCGCCCAAATGTCATAAACCCGATTTTGCCTTAGAAAAAATGGGGCATCGACAATGTGGTGATTCCGGCCCCCGAAAAAGACATCACTACCCATGTGGAAGGGTTTCTAAGTGTTTATACTTACCCTTTCACCCTGGCCATGTCGATCCCATCATTTTCGATTTTTGTCGCCAATATCAAATAACCCTCGGTTAGATCCATCATGGATTGTAATTCTGCTCCGATTCTTCCTGAACAAAGCCAAAGGGATGCCTTTCACCCTTTACCACCTCATCAGGTTGTACATGACCCGTCTCTTTCTAGACGGGTTAATAGAACTCCAACACCCCAAAGCTGGCGGAGGATAAGAAGAGAAAAAGGATGTCGACCTCTAAGACTCCAAAGCCCAAGAAGAGTAAGGCTCGTAAGTCGAAAAAAGATATTGTCGTCCTACCTGCGGATGTATTTCAGCAACTAGGAGACAAAGAAGAGGAAAATGAAGATGATGGCTTCGAACTGGTGAACGGAGAGGAGCACCAAAGCCCCAAAGGCCGCTGAGACGGTGAGGGTCGAAGAGCTTCAGCCTCAAATCGAGGAGATCTCGGAAGAGGGCCCGAACAAAGTCCCTGAGTCTTCGGAGGCTGAAGATGCCCCATGCCAAAATGAGCAATTGGTGGGTGTGCTTGAAGGGGCTGTCTCCGAGGCCCTTCAAAATAAAGAGAATGCCCCAAGTGACTCGCTTGGGGGAATAGAAATTGGCGATTCACCGATCCTCCCTACATTTTCTGAGGGCCAAATTTAGGAAGCCTAGGCCATGGGGACCCGCCAGGTGGAAAGAGTCCATGGAGGGGAGGACCTATTCCATGGTTATTTTATAGGAGTCGAAGATGCTACCGACCTGAGTAAGGCATCTAATATCTTTAATGAGACTCAACGACTCCTGAGTCAGGTAAATATCAACTTTCCTTATCGATATCTCACTTGTATTTAATTTTTCTTGTATAATTTCCTTTCTTTCTACATAGTCCTTGACACTTCATCGGGATGCATTTTCTAAATCTCGAGCAGAGTTAGCCGATGTGATGCCGATCTTCAAAGGATCACGCAGTAGAGAAATGCTCTTAAACTTCTCACCGGGTAAAAAGAAGAGGATATCAAGGACCTTCGAGCCGAATTGACCACAGCTCATAAAGAGCAAACCGCTATGATTGAGGAGGTAATGAACATTTTTAGAAGCTCAATGTATCAATTCAGGGATGTTGACTAATACTTCGATCCTGCAGGTTTAGTAGAAGGCGAAAAGATCGAACAGCTCTATGAGAAGACCAACATGATGAGGGCAGAAACTTTGGGGTAGAAACAAAACATGGACCGCATTGCCTCGGATAAAGATGCTGCTTGAGCCCAACTTTCATTGGCCAAACGTCAGCTACAAAGCATGATGGAGGAAATCTCGGCTCGAGCCAAGAAAATTGAGGAGCTCGAGGCTCGATTGGCTCCCGAACTTGCAAAGGTTACATATGAGGAAGAAAAAGTAAAGGCTGATGCGGAGGTCATCTTGGCCGTCTACCGAGCTAATGCTGAAGTTGCTCAAGCTCGAGCAAAGGTAATTGGTGATACCTCTCAAACGCGAGCATACTGGGCTACCGAGCATGCCAAGTACCAGTCTCGAAGAGATACTCTTGAGGAGATTTATGCTCGTGGCTTTAACCTTGTTTTCGGGATCGAGTAAGCGAAAGAGCTTGAGGCCGAAGCCAAAGCGTTGCTCTCTTCCGATGATGATAATTCCAGGAGCGTGAGTAGATTCGAGACTGGAGGGGATTCTGAT
Source organism: Nicotiana glauca (assembly GCA_026770625.1). NCBI lineage: Eukaryota > Viridiplantae > Streptophyta > Magnoliopsida > Solanales > Solanaceae > Nicotiana > Nicotiana glauca. Next base: position 36,803 of record MU752768.1, on the reverse strand, counting down.
GGCGAAGGTATAGCTCCTGAGTAAAATTAGGCACTTAGAATTTTTTCTTTTTCGATTTTTTTGTGTAGGATCCTAACCAATCCATGTAAATATTTTCATATATAAAAGATCTCTTTTCTCTTTGATTTGTCTTTACTTCAATTTCTACCTCGTACAAATTCTGGTTTGACCATGTCTTAAAATGTTTTCATAAGTATAAGGCTTGTGCAATTTGATCGAAGTCGGACCAGTGTAGTCTTTATAATCGAGCGAGTATTTGCTCAAACTCGAAGTAGGTTGACCCTTAGGTTTTAGTTGAGTGAGGAACACTTCTCCAAATAAAAAAAATGGCTCTTAGGCTCTTGAATTAGGCTGATATGGCCTAAAAAGAATGGCTTTTTACATTTTTTGGCTTTGAAAGTTAATCATGTAAAAGTTTGATATGCCTTAGCATGAGATAAATTTGTACCCAATAGGTGTTTTAAGGTTACTATTATCGAAACCCTTTGCTTCGTTACGCCTTAGCTTAAAATAAGCTCGTTTTGTAGTTAGATCAATTCGGTACCCTTTAGGGGTTTTGAGGGTTGATGTGATTGAAAGCCTTTATAAATTTGCCGAGGGTATAATTTTAAACCGATTTTATGAAAATATTTGAAGGCCTTATTTTATTACGGAATTCAAAAGTCTCCGGAACGTGTTAGTTTGGCCGTAACCTTTAATTTTAGATTTGCCTCTTGGACTTGTTTCTCAATTACATTCCAAACTTGTTCGTAATGTCAGTCCCCGAGTGGGGTGGTCGTGGCCTATTAAAATGAGAGTTTCCATTTTAAGGTCTTATGATCTCGATATTTTAGTAGTTCGATTACATTGATTTTTCGGACGGCAGTCCCCGAGTGCGGGGTAAGTTATTCGAACTTCAGTTGTAATCGGCCTTTAAGCCTATTTCCACAATAGACCAGAAGTAAGAAATTGTAAAGTAAAATTTTCTCTAAGGCATGATATATTTGGCAAGTAAAAATACTTCTCTAAATAGATTATATATGCCTACATGTTTGTATTTAGTGCTCGAGTAATCTACATGGGCATTGTTTGTTTGACTGTTTGACCCTTATAAAGTTTTACCTATCGAGACCCGTTGACACGAAGTACCTTCCTTGTAACAAAGTTAACATCCGAGGGTTATGCCCCCAGTATTCGGTTTGATTGTAAAGAAGCCTCAAATACTATTGAATTGCCTTAAAGTAGCACAAATAATGGTTGCCTCGTTAAAAACCTCATTGGAAAAATCCACTTTGGACAAAAATCAGTCCAAGGGAAAAAGCATGCAATGCGTGCTTTAATACCTAAGGACTTTGTGTTGGAGAGTTCCTCGATATCCACGAGGGCACCTGCAGAAACCACTCCGGGGTAGACTCCGTAGCTGGAAAGGTAATTCGAGTAGGTTACTATTGGGATAGCATAGAAAGGGATGCCAAGGAGTTCGTCCGGAAATGCGACAAGTGTCAAAGATTTGCCCCCATGATCCATCAGCCCGGGGAACAATTACATATCATCCGATCACCATGGCCATTCATGAAATGGGGAATGGATATCGTTGGCCCTTTGCCAACGGCACCAGGTTAATCTAGATTCATTCTGTTTATGACTGATCACTTTTCAAAGTGGGTTGAAGCACAAGCCTTCAAAAAAGTAAGAGAGAAGGAATTCATCAACTTCATATAGGAACACGTCATATGCCGGTTCGGAATCCCGTCCGAAATAACGTGCGAAAATGAGAGACAATTCATAGGGAGCAAGGTAACTCAGTTCCTAGAGGACAACAAAATCAAGAGGATCCTTTCAACACCATATCATCCGTGCGCCAATGGCCTGGCCGAATCTACAAATAAAACTATCATCCTAAACCTGAAGAAGAAATTAGAGAGCTCCAAGGGAAGGTGGCGAGAGACTCTACCAGAGATATTATGGGCATATCGAGTGACTTCAAAATAAAGTACGGGCGAAACGCCTTTCTCTCTAGTGTACGACGCTGAAGCATTAATACATGTAGAGGTAAGAGAGCCAAGCGCTAGATTCCGATACGCCGGCGAGGAGACAAACCATGAGGCAACGACAACATCCCTCAAACTACTCAACGAAAGGCAGGAGGCCTCGTTGGTTCGGATGGCTGCACAGAAGCAGAAAATCGAAAGATATTACAAACGGAGAACGAACCTCAGATATTTCAGCATTGGGGACTTGGTGCTGAGGAACGTTACTCTCAACACCTGGAATCCTAACAAAGGAAAACTTGGCTAGAATTGGGAAGGGTTGTATCGCGTCCTTGGAATCATTGGCAAAGGCTCATATAAGGTTGGCACCATGGAAAGTGAGCAGCTCCCGAGCAACTGGAATATGTCGATGCTCAAATGGTATTACTATTAGGGCCTCCAATCGTGAAATACCTGCGGGAACCCGCGATCAAACATCGCACTCTCTTCCACGGAAATAGACTCTCACCCCGGTACGAATTTCTGCTAAAAGATCCTTTTGGCAAAGAACAACATACCGGGCCAAACGATTTTAGGGAACCAAGCCCATGAGGGTCAAGCTCATGGTAACAAAACTATATGTACTTGCAGACTATATCTACATCGGGCAATAAAGAATATATTTTTCGGCATTCTCATCATGGCCTACATCTGCCCCAAGCAATAAAACGTAGTTTCTTGGCATTTCATGTTTCAAGAAAGATTGTCTCAACATATTCATAGCAAAATACTTCTCCATCAAATGAGTCTGAAACACTCGGAGACTCAAAATAAGCAATTTAACAACTCGTACGACCCCCAGGGTCAAAACTCTGGGCTTACCAAGTCCCCAAAAACAAACTCCGGGCTCACCAATCCCTCGAAAAACAACTCCGGGCTCACCAAGCCCCCAGAAACAGCTTCGAGCTCGTGAAAAGCTATCTTCAAGAAAACTCGATGACTCGGAGACTATCGCCAATCGCCACGCACTGGAAAATCTAAAATTGTAAGACTCTAATGGGCAGCCTCGGCAAAACTAGATCTATTCTCCATAAATTGTAAGACCTCAACAGGTATGACAAACTGTAAGACCTCAACAGGCATGGCAAACTATAAGACCTCAACAGGCGTGGCAAACTGTAAGACTTCAACAGGAATGAAAAATCCCGCAGTTTAGGCTATATGTTGCATTTGTAAGAATCCCTAAAGGGCATATCCTCAGTGTGGATGCCTAAAACTGGTTCTCGGGATAAAAAATGGCCCCGGCAAAATGCATACGACTACAGTCAAAATGGCTGCTACAACCTAAAAAATGTGACTCGGGGACGCTCGACTGTTGCTAAAAATTCCTCCGAATCTACTTCAGAAAAAACCGGTTAAACACAGGCTTCCCTCAATAGGAAAAAACGAGTCCCGACCATATCGGCTCCAAGATCACAAAAAGTCGATCTACTCGACCTACGAGCTATGAACCTTCCGAGGTGCTCAAAACATCACCGACGACGACTTTAAATCGATGTTCTTTTAGAACCGACGATGGGTCAGGAAAAATAATCAATAAGACCTTAACGAGTGGAAGCAAAGCCTACAAAAAGCCTACGGGCCTCACATCAAACAGCATAAGTGCGATTGTCGTTGGCTAAGCAAAGCCTCCGGGCCTCACCCCAAAAGGTCTCTTCGACCATCAGCTTAAAAAATTGACAACTTAAGGATTAAAGTGAGCTTGGATCGTAACCCAATTCGGAATCCGAATCCAAAATAGTTAACCCAAGCAAAGCCTCTGGGCCTTATATCAAAAAATCTCAACGACCATGCAACAGAAAGGCCATCGTCACTGGTCGAAAGCTCGAATGAGGTTTAAGGGTCGATTATAGCTCGAGTCACAATATGACTCGGAGACTGGACCCAAAAATCTTAACACTCCCAGGAGCGTGGCATCGATGCCATTGTCTCCAACCGGAACCTCTGGAAAGATCAGAGGGTTGATTGCAACTCAAATCGCAACACAACTCGGAGACTGGACCCAGAAAATTACCAAATGCCCAAGGGCAGGAAACGAAAAACACTATCGACAACCGGAGCCCCCAAAATGATCAAAGTCCAATTATAACTCGAATCTCGATATGATTCGAAGACTAGACCCGAGGAATGTAGCACACCGGAGGCACGACACAAAGACCGTTATCTCCAACTCAAACAAGCAGAGCTCCAAGATACATCAAGCCCAAGTTGGGTTCCCGACTCGGAGACTAGCTCCAAGAAAATTGTAAAACACCTGAAAGCATGACACAAATACCACCATCGCCGATCTCGTGAACCTGGAAGCTCAGAGTCGATTACAGCTTGAATCACAGTACGACTCCGGAATCAGATTCAAAATAAATGAAAAAAATCCAGAGCGCAAGGCGCGAAACCCCAGCAACAACGCTCGGCAGGGATCACATCAACCAGCCCAGAATGGGCTGCAAATCTACACTACAGATTCAAAGATCTCGCTGATAAAGGGAATAAATTCACAGTATTGTTCTCTTTCTACATATGCCGAAATGAAAACTCCATATACAGGTAAGAAAAATGACGGAAAGAAAAACATAAACTAAGCCTACAGATCCTCGGGTGGCCATTTATCAACGGCATCCCCTATCTCCGGAGATTCTCCCTCACTTATAATACCACTTGAGCCGCCTTCCACTACACCCTCAGTAGTTAATCTTTGAGGTTCAGGCCAAACTCAACTCGCAGCTCGAGGTAAAGTCGGGCTTAACACTTCGAAGGCTTTTTTTCGCGCATAAATCTTCAGAGGCAGCTTCTCCCCCATGTAAAGATACAAGCGCCTCAACCTCAGCTCTGATCCAAAGTAGTGCGGCGGCCAGTCCAAAATGGAGATCCTTGTGCTTGACACTATACTGCTTCGCGTCTAAAAGCTGGCACTCAACCGAGGAAACCATCCTTATAAGGCTGTCCCTCTCAGAAGTCACCTCATTCATGTGGTGGCTGAGCTCGAGGATCTCAGCATCCCTGGCCTAGAGCTCCCCTTTTAGCAAAAGCGTCTCCCTTTCAAACTGCACAAGTCGGAGCCTAAAGAGTTAAAAGCAATAGACTCCCGCAGAGGCCCAGCAAAGTGACAGGGTTGAAGAATGAATAACCTGTTCTATTAAGCTGACTTTCTCATGCTCACGGTGGCTTATCTCATCCTGATACTGATCAAGAGTTTGGCTATAAAGCATTTCGGCCTGAAAGAGCCTAAGAAAGTTAAGGAATCAAAGATCGGAACAGACCGAAACAACAAAACAATAAAGGAGTTTACTCGCGCACAAAGCCTGCCCATCTCGCCAAAAATCGAGGGAGCATTGTCCCCAGAGCTACCCTCGAGGGAGATCGCCGGACCACCAAGTACGTCTCCACCTTCAACCAACATGCCCACCTCGGGAGATTCCTTACAAGGTTTGCCTCGCATTCCAGGATATTCAGGTGATCCCCCCTACGGGGAATCGACGATAACTAATTAACCAACATGGTTAGTTTGAACGCCCGACCCCCGTCCATCATGGGTCCCTGATTGAAGTCTCTTGAAAGTGCCTACTGAAGATGTTCTGGCTCGCGAAAGACCCCGGTCACCCACCGGGTCAAAACCGTACTTGATACTCCATCCGTTGTCTCATCACTATGATAACGGGCCATGACGGTATCACATTCTTACCCGCAGCCCTCCATCTCCTCGACCCGAGGAACAGTCGGTCCCGAACGACCTTCAAAGGGTGCTGAAGGACTATTTTCTCCCTCACCTTCAGCACGGGGATTTCCTACCACAACTAAAGCCATAATTGATAAGTCGACCTTGGATTCCTCGACTTTAGCCCTTTTCTTCTCCGGCAGGTCGATCGAAGCATCCTTATGCCTTTCCTTCTCCTCGTCGAGCATTTGCATATCTCCTCCGGTGTGCGACACTTCCTTTATCAATAAAACTCCTCCCAGACCTACATAAACCTAAGGTTTAGAAGAGTGGAAAGGGAAGAGCCAATAGTAGCAAATTCCAATGGGATATGCAGGTATGACAACAACTTGAGACTCACCATGGTCTTTCGCCTCCCATCGAGCTTGGGACAGATCCCACCATGCGCGATCGTTGTACGATCAAGCCAAGTATAAACGGCCGACCCAATCCCGTAGATCTGATACCTCCCCACGGTAGACCACCTCGGCTAAAAGGACACAAAAGAAATGATGGAGTTAGAAACACAGGAAGAAACTATCAAAGAGAAGCAGAAGCTCCGCATCCACTTACGCGCGGTTTCCACTTCTCGAGAAATGACATTTCTTCCAATAGGATCGGATTGGACATCCTCACTCGGACAAATCGACTCAACCACTCGTCGTCCTTGAACTCCTCAATCCACAAAAAAAGAGATCTCGAGGCTCGGCGATGGAGCCTGATTAAACCTCCACAAAGGAGGCGAGGGCTGTACATCCGGATCAGGTGATTGAAAGTGAAGGGCATACCCTCTATCTTGCCCGAATAATGCCTGATCACATAAACCAAACGCCAGAACAAAGGGTGGAACTGACCCAGGGTTACCTGATAACTTCGACAGAAATCGAGCATCACAAGATCTACCAGAGGCGAAGACGGTCCCACCGGTCCTAAAGTAAATGGGCAGGTATACACGCTCAGAAAACCAGACCTATAAGTTGTGATATCTTCGTTACGAGCAGGTATCTCCACGAGCACAACATCCCCCAGCCACAATAGACTGTCACTCTCCTTATATCCGTTATGGAGCTGATGAAGCGAGTTACTAGTTCGCGACACCCTGATTTAGAAGAAGGTATTTCGACCCTGAAGTCCGAGGTCATCGCGAAAGATCCCGGGACACTCTCCTCGACTCGAGGAGGAGCCGTCACTTTACCTTGGGAAAAGAACAAAGATGATGAGCCCGCCATATCATGAGAAGCTGCTATAGAAATGTTCGCCATCCTTATAAAGGCCTAGAAAAGGAAGAAAGCAAGGGAAGTCATGCTCCTAGGAAGAGAACAAAAGAAGCAGAAAGACGAGCTTCACAAAAAAGTTCCAAATGGAATCTGGATAGGAAGAAGTGAGCTTTTGTAAAGGCATCGCGGGTACATTAAAGTGAGCAGTTGTACGTGGTAAAATCAGATGACTTGATTTTCTGCTATCAAGACATTTTTGAAGCCTTCCCTGGGACCCCGAGGGTGGAAGACCTCGGTCAAGTTCTCGGTCTCAGGGCTCATGGTGTCCGAATTGAAGGAGGCAATGTCCGAGGTCAGAATAGAAGAAAAAGTCTCCCAGGCGCATGGCTACACCTGATAGGTTCAGCCTATCTGGAACCTACTGAGAGAAATCGCATCAAGCCGCCCCATCTTTGTATTCTCGCGATTAATATACACGAATTTTACAGAGTCCCCTCCCCTATAAAAAGGGGACTCGCCCTTCCTTGTAACAATCTAATATTGCTTTACTTCTCCAATAAGCAATAATATATCTCTCTCTTTTCTTCTAAGTTATCAGTGTTCTTCGACCCCAAGGTCGTCCTACCATTTTATTGTTCTTCGTTTGTTCTTCAACATTTAGCTCAAGATTAACGATATAAAGCCTTGTATACATATATTTATCTATTAACCCCTTCCCAAATACCCCCGACAAGCTCGGGATAGGCTCGAGGCCTAGTTCTGAGGTACCCACTGGCCTACTTTGCGCCCGGGTAATGTCCCCTTACTGGTCGATTACTTCTCTGACTGGCTCGATCTCTATCGCTTTACTTAGCATTTTAGCACTAATGACCCTTTCAAACTAGCTCGGGAATAGATCACGTATTTTTAGAATCCTATTTATAAATTTAATTGTTGTTACCATTTTTACGGTAAACAACAGTAATATCGTTTGAGGAATGATATGTTCCAATTGTTTGGTAATTGCTCGCCGTCCATCGTGCCATGTTTGTAGGATCCTTTTTCGACGATATCGAGGACCTAATATTGTCCTTCCCAGTTAGGACCAAGTTTTCCTTCGTTTAGGTCTCGAGTATTAAAGGTGACCTTTCTCAAAACTAAGTCCCAAATTATTAAGTGTCAAAAATTGGCTCTTCGGTTGTAATACCTCTCGATTCGTGGTTTCTCCATGGCCATTCGAAAAAGGGCGGCTTCTAGCCTTTTATCTAGAAATTTGAGCCGCCTTCCACTACACCCTCTTGCATACTGAAAACTGAAGCTAGGGTCCCCGACTTCGACCAGTACTAGAGCTTCGACAGTGTAGACGAAAGAGAATGGTGTTGCCCCCGTACTGATTTCGGCATTGTTCGATATGCCCAATGGACCTTGGGCAACACTTCTCTCCATTTTCCTTTGGATTTGTTCAATCTTTTCTTTAGATTTTGGATGACGGTCTTGTTTTTCAATTATGCTTGTCTGTTCCTATTTGGATGATACGGTGTTCGCAGGATCCTCTTTATTTTGTGATCTTTGAAAAACTTCATCACTTTGCTGCCGACGAATTGCTTTCCATTTTTGCATACGATCACGGTAGGCATTCCGAATCGGTATATAATGTGATCCCAAATGAAGTCTATAACTTTTTTTTCTCTGACTTTATCGAAGGCCTATGCTTCAACCCACTTAGAAATATTTTCAGTCACAAACAAAATGAATTAAGGTTTACCTGGGGCTGATAGTAGAGGCCCATTTCATGAACGACTATAGGGATAGGACTGAGTGAAGTTGCTCCTCGGATCATTGACGCATACCTTTGATATTTTTTCACAATTTCAAACAAATTCTTTAAAGTCTTTCTCCATATCGGCCCAATAATATCCTGCTCTGATGACTTTGTAAACCAATGACTCGGCACCAGAATGGTTTTCTCAAGTACCCTCATAAATTTATCATAGAACGTAATCAGTGTCTCCCGATCCCAAACATTTTGGTAACGGTCCATCCAACATTCTCATATACAGTGTTCCATCCTCGGCCAAAGCGAATCGTTCGGCCTTAGTCCGTAGAGTCCTTAATTCTTTAGGATCCGATGGAAGCTTCCCGTTCTTTAGGTGTTTGATGTACTAATTCCTCCAATCCCATGTTAGATTTGTGGAGTTTATCTCAGCGTGTCCTTCTTCCATTACTGACCTTGAAAGTTGTACGACTGTCTCCGAGCTAAGCTCATCATCTTTGATCGATGATCCCAAATTTCGCAAAGGCATTGGCCTTTCTATTTTGTTCTTGAGGTACGTGCTGTAGTGTCCATTCTTTAAATCGATGTAGAGACACTTGTAATTTATCTAAGTACATTTGCATTCGATCTTCTCGAACATCGAAAGTTCTATTGACTTGATTTACCACAAGTTGGGAGTCACATTTGGCCTCGATGACCTTCACTCCCAAGCTCTTAGCTAGCTTGAAACCTGCAATCATGGCCTCAAACTCGACCTCATTGTTAGTCAATTTCGAAGTTTTGATAGATTGTCTAATTGTATTTCCTGTGGGTGGCTTCAAAATGACGCCTATCCCGGACCCCTTCATGTTCAAAGAGTAGTCTGTAAAGAGGGTCCACACCCCTAATGATGTACCCAATTTTAACAATAGTTTCTTTTTGACATCGGGTATGAGGGTTGGTGTGAAGTCGGCCACAAAGTCTGCCAAGATTTGATACTAGATGGTCGTTCGGGGTTGATATTCGATATCGTACCCGCCAATCTCGATGCCCCATTTGGCTAATTGGTCTGAGAGGTTAGAATTCCGAAAGGGGTAGGTGGTTATAACACCAATTGGGTGACATTGAAAATATGATTTTAATTTCCTAGAGGCACTTATTAAAGCAAACGCCAATTTTTTTAAGTGTGGGTACGGGGTCTTGGCTTCACCTACGGTCTGACTAACATAATAGATCGGAAATTGTGTACCTTGCTCTTCTTGAACTAACACCCCACTTACCACTATCTCCGAGACCGCTAAGTACAAGTAAAGGTTCTCATCTACTTTTAGGTTGTAAAGCAATGGAGGACCCGACATGTATCTTTTGAATTCCTCCAAAGCCTATTAACATTCCTGGGTCTATGCGAAATTGCTCTTTTTCTTAAGCAGTGAGAAGAACTAGTGGCTCCTATATGAGGACCTCGAAATAAATCAACCTAGGGCAGCTATGCGTCCCGTTAACCTTTGTACAACCTTGACATCGTCAAAAACTCTGATGTTTTTGATTGCCTTGATTTTATTGGAGTTGATTTCAATCCCTCGATTTGATACCATAAAGCCGAGGAACTTGCCCGAGCCGACACCAAATGCATATTTCTCCGAGTTAAGCTTCATGTTGTACTTTCTCAGTATGTCAAAGGTCTCCTGCAAATGTTTGAAATGATCATGTGCTTGCAGGGACTTAGCAAGCATATCATCAATATAAACATCCATTGATTTGCTTATTTGTTCTTCGAACATTTGATTTACTAGGTGTTGATATCAAGCACCGGCGTTCTTTTATTCCAAACAGCATTACATTTTAACAATCGGTGCCGTACTTAGTTATGAATGATGTCTTTCCCTGATCCTTCGGGTTCATCTGTATTTTGTTGTACCCGGAGTAGGCATCGAGAAAACTAAGGATCTCATGGCCGGTTGTGGCATTGATCATGCGATCAATATTCGGCAAATGAAAAGAATCGTTAGGTCATTCCTTGTTTAAATCCTTATATTCTACGCACATTCTAATTTGTTTCCCTTTTCAGGGACTATAACTACGTTTGCTAAACATTTGGGTTATTTTACCTCCCGAATGGATCCTATATTGAGAAGTTTTGTTATCTCGTCTCTAATGAATGCATGTTTTACCTTAGACTAAGGTATTCTCTTTTGTTTCACCAGGCAAAACTTTGAGTTCATTCTTAGTCGTTGCGTAGTGATCTCCGGTGGGATCCCTGTCATATCTAAGTGGGACCAAGCAAACAAATCCATGTTATTTTAAAGGAATTGAACGAGTTTTTTCTTGAGTTTGGGAGCTAACCCGTGCCTAGGTATACCTTTCGATCAGGCAAATGTTCAATCAGTATGACTTGTTCCAGCTCTTTGACCATTGACTTCATTCTATCGGAATCATCTGGGATTATGAAGGTTCAAGGCATCATATGATCATTATCCTCGAAGGCTTCATGCTCCTCCGATCGGACCGAGGCCGGCGGTTGTGGTTTCTATTTCACTTCTTGTTTTTCCTTTGATTCTGATCCCTTTGTTGATGATAGCGCCAATACTGGTACCTAACATTTGCGAACATTTCCTTGGTGGAAGGTTGTCCACCGTACACCGTTTTGATTCCTTCAGATGTTGGGAATTTTAAGACTTGGTGAAGTGTTGAGGGCATTGCTCTCATATTATAAATCCAAGGCCTTCCAAGCAGCGTGTTGTACCTCATGTCACCTTTGATCACATGGAACTTTGTTTCCTGGATAGTCCCGCCCATGTTTATTGGTAGAATTATTTCCCCTTTGGAGGTTTTACTTACCATGTTAAAGTCGTTAAGTACCCGAGATGCGGGCACGAGCTGATCTTGGAGGCTGAGTTGCTCTACGACCCTTGATCAAATAATATTTGTTGAGCTACCTAGATCAAGAAATCCATGTATAACGTAAATTTTGTTCATAAGGATAGATATTACCAGTGCATCATTGTGAGGTTGTTCGATCCCTCATGCGTCCTCGTTGTTGAAAGACAAGGTTTCTTCTGGTAAGTAGTCTCGAGTTCACTTTTCCCTCATGATTTTCACTTTTGTGCATTTGAATACTGGTCCTTGAGGGATATCAAACCCACCAACGATCATATGAATTACGTGATGTGTCTCTTCCTGCTCATTCTGCATGTTTGAATCTTTGTTCTTGAAGTGATTCTTGGCCCGACTACTTAGGAATTCTCGAAGGTGACCCTTGTTGAATAGACAGGCTACCTCTTCTCTCAACTGTCTGCAGTCTTCGGTTTTATGACCATGGGTACCATGGTATTTGCACATTTGATTAGGGATCCTATGAGCTGGATCGGTTTGTAAGGGTTTGGGCCATCTAGTATCCTTAATCCGACCAATGAATGATACAATACCTGATGCATCGTGTTGAAGTTGAATTCTGATAGTCGAGGTGATTCTTTTGTCCCGGCATCCCTACTGAAACCACTTTTCCTTATAAGCCCCCAGGAACTCTGTCCCTGATTATTCCTTATATCATTCTATATGGGGTTGCGTCCAGGCCCGTTATTTCTTCGATCTTCACTATATGGATGGTATCTATCTCTATTCGACTGTGGCTCCCAGTCGACATCTCTTTTAACTCTGTCTATGGGCCTGTTGGGATAAATAGAACTAATTGAAATTCATAGTTGATCATCATCGACCCTAATCTTTCACTGATACCGATTGTGTACATCGGCCCAAGTGACAACTGGATATTCGATCAAATTTTGCTTCAACTGTTGTAAAGCTATGTAGCTTCGAGTGTTGATACCTTATGTAAAAGCTTGAATAGCTCAATCGTCGATGACTGGAGGAAAATCCATTCTCTCAGTTTGGAACCAAGATACGAATTCCCTTATCATCTCGTTATCCTTTTGTCTTACCTTAAAGAGGTGTGATTTCCTTGTTGCAACTTTAATGGATCCGGCGTGGGATTTCACAAAAGAAAATGTGAGCATAGAAAATGAATCAATAGTGTATGGTGGTAAGTTATGATACCATGATAAAGTTTTTTCAAATTTCTTCAATTGAACGGATTCAATCTCGTCATCGTCTAAGTCATTCCCCTTTATTGCGCATGTGTAAGAAGTGACGTCCTTATTAGGATCAGCGGTCCCATTGTATTTGGGGATTTTTGGCATACGGAATTTCTTAGGAATGGGCTTTGGAGTCGCGCTTGGAGGGAAAGGCTTCTGCACTAACTTCTTCGAATCCAAACCTTTTAGAATCGAGGGTGCTCTCGGTATTTGGTCAGCCCATGAGTTGTAAGTATCTAACTTTTTGTCATTAGCCTCAATTTTCTTTTCTCCTAATTCGATCTGCTTAGTGAGATCCTCGAGCATCTTCATAATGGTAGGGTCAGTCCCCGATTCATTCAAGGTTCGATTACTCTGGTACAAGTTCGATTGAATGAACAACTTCTTGTGATGTTTTAATCTCTATTTTGCTTGGTGCTCGATTCTGATTTTGGAGTTGCGCTTGTGAGCATGTGATTTTTGCCCTATATGAATTACTCCCATAATTTCAAAACAAAAATAATTTCTTTGCATTATTTGCAATTTTGTGGATTTTCGTGGTATTTTTTGTTAATTGTTTGCATTTATTGGTGCATGTTTATTTTATTTTAATTAATGGAAAATACAAAAAAAATGTGTTGCATGTGCATTTAGGATTTAATTTCTCATTTTAAAAATTAATTAGTAATTAAGTTATTTTACCTAAGAAAATCACAAAAATAGTTTAATATGCATTTTTATTCTAAATTTCAATTTGGAGTAGTTTTCCTTTTAATTGGTTGGTTGACTAATTTTGATAATTATTATTTAGGTTTAATTAGTATTTTTTGTTAAGTTAATCTGGTTTTACAATTTACTTTAGTATTTTAGTTTTAATTTTTGTAGAAAAGGGAGAAGAGAAAAGAATTAATAAAGTTTGTTTCTTTGGGCTGAAATTAGCTCCCCTATCCTTAGCCCAAATAATTACCCTGTTACAACCCAATCCGGCCCAAAATTGCTCCAGCCCGAAGCCATTACCCAGTCTCACCTACTAGCTAACCAAACGACATCGTTTTGGCGTTCAATCATTTGAGTCGTCGAGGATCTTTGATCCTATGGCTCAGAACTGAGAGGTTACCGGTATATAATGGTCCGAATGCAAGACCCCCCTTCACCTCTCGTCTCTTTCCTTACCCACTCCAGAGAACACCAAGAACCCTAGCTCGCCGCCCTTAAACTCCACCACCTCAAGGTGGCGGTGCCACACCCTTTTCCCACAAAGTTAACACCACGGACCCACCCCGACCCCCTCTTTCCTAATTTGTAACCCGTTACCCTCAAATCTTACTGGAGCTTCTCGAATCTGGATTTGAAGGGACAACCTTAAAATTCCAAAAGTCCGAATCGACAAGGTTTAGAAGATTTTAGGCCTAAATCGATATTTGTCACGACCCCAACCCGGTCGTGATGGCGCCCAGCACACTACTAGGCAAGCCCGACCATTCATAGCAATTTACCCAATTAACCAAACAAATAAAAATAATACTTTTCCAAGTAAAAGTTCGAAATAATGGTATAATGCGAACAATCTGACCAATACACTGAAACAGCCCAACTAGGACCCAGTGTCACGACCATGAGCCTCTAAAGACAGTATATCATCCTACTACAAGTCTGACTCATAATGAAAAGTGCGGAATATAAAGGGAAAGATAGAAGGGAGAATCCTCGGTTGCGGACACCATGCAGCTACCTCGAATACTCCCGGGAGGAAACTCCAAATCAACCAGACTCACTCTGCCTGATGAAAAGAACCTGGATCTGCACACATGGTGTAGGGAGTAAAGTGAGTACTTCCAATTCAGTGGTAATAAAAGTGAATAACAACTGAAAGTACAAAATCCCAAAAAGGCACAAATGATGCTCTCTTAAGCAGTAAACCAAATAGACAGTAGAATTCATGAAAATTATAGCAACAATATTCTCTTTAAAGAAATCAATTGTACAAGAATACACAAATAAGGTCAGCCATTGTTACCTGACCGGTCAGCCATTGTTA
>MU752755.1:0-27972 GCA_026770625.1 Nicotiana glauca | reverse complement strand
TCTTCTGGTGCATCAGATTCAGGGAGAATGGGAGACACGAGACTTAAAGCTCATACCATACCGGCAGTGTTTGCATGAACTTTGTCAACGGTTTCAATCGATAGACTTCAGGCATATACCAAGGATTTATAATGAAGTTGTTGATGCTTTGGCCACTTTGGCATCGATGTTGCATCATCCAGATAAGGCGTACGTGGACCCATTACAGATTCAGGTCCGAGATCAGCATGCCTATTGTAACATGGTAGAGGAAGAGCTTGATGGCAAGCCGTGGTTTCATGATATCAAAGAATACCTCAGAATGGGGGTATATCCGGCACATGCCACAGGGGATCAAAAGAGAGCCATTAGACGTTTGGCAAGCGGATTTTTCTTCAGTAGATGAGTGTACAAAAGAACTCCAGATCTTGGTTTATTGAGGTGCATGGATGCTAAACAGGCTACAGCTATCATGACCGAGGTACATGTGGGAGTTTGTGGACCTCATATGAGTGGATATGTATTGGCCAAGAAGATTTTTCGAGCAGGTTATTATTGGCTTACTATGGAACGGGATTGTATCAGTTTCGTACGCAAGTGTCATCAATGCCAGGTACATGGAGATTTGATTCACTCTCCACCATCCGAATTGCAGACAATGGTGCCAATATCAACAGCCATCTGATGGCGAAGACGTGTCAGCAAGTTAAGATCACGCACCGCAATTCCACCCCATAACGTCCTAAGGCGAATAGAGCGGTCGAAGCAGCTAACAAGAACATCAAGAAGATACTTCGGAAAATGGTGGAAGGGTCCAGGCAATGGCATGAGAAGCTACCTTTTGCTCTGTTAGGCTATCACACTACTGTTCGCACCTCAGTAGGGGCGACTCCTTATTCATTGGTATATGGTACGGAGGCAGTAATACCCCCAGAGGTTGAAATACCATCCTTTCTGATTATCGCCGAGGCAAAAATTGACGATGTCGAATGGGTTAAGGCCCGCTTGGAGCAACTGAGCTTGATTGATGAAAAGAGATTGGCAGCAGTATGTCACGAACAATTGTACCAACAGAGAATGGCAAGAGCATATAACAAGAAAGTGCGTCCGCGGAAGTTTGAAGTAGGGCAATTGGTGTTGAGGCGTATCTTACCTCATTGGGCCGAAGCAAAAGGAAAGTTCGCCCCAAACTGGCAGGGGCCATTTGTTGTAACCAGAGTGTTGTCCAATGGTGCATTATATCTGACGGATGTGGAAGGAAAATGTGTAGAAATGGCTATTAACTCCGATACAGTCACGCAATACTATGTATGATTTCTTTGTCCACTCGTACTCAATTGTATTTGACATGTTTTGAGATTGAAATGACGAAGGCATTTTGTTCTGCTATACAGACACTTTATCCTTTGTTATCCCTTTGAGACTTATTCTATTTTCTTTCGTAACCCTCTTTCGGAATCAACAATAAAACTCGTAGGCCCGTGCCGGAAAGAAAGTCTTAAAACAACAGAAGAGCAGTGAAAAAGAAAATGAAGATGAAAAGGAAAAGAAGAAGAAAAGAAAAGAAAAGAAAAGGAGAGAAGAAAAGAAAAGAAGCGAAGAGAGAAGAAAAGAAAAGAAAAAGAAGAGAAAAGAAAAGGAAAAAAAGAAGAGAAAAGGAAAGAAAAGAGAAAAAGAAGAGAAAGAAAAGAAAAGGAAAAGAAAAGAAATGAAAATAAATGAAAAGAAAGAAAAGGGAAAGTGGAAGAAAGGAAAGATCGCAACAACGATATAATTTTACGACATGAACTACGTTTGAATTGATCCCGAAAGGGTACGCAGGCAGCCTCTCTGAGGTTCAGTCATACCAAAACAAAACTCCAAAAGTCCCCAAGAAGGAAACTGGGGCAGAAGTTGTGATTATTGTAAGAAGGCCGATTTCGAAAGTTGTAATGTTAAACCCATAGTTGAATTATTTTGAGCCTCTATACCCTTCTTTCTAAACCCTATCCAAATGCCTGCATTACGGTCCAAAGAAAGACCTTCCGATCAATCCTCAAGAAGTGCCAATGCGAGCAAGCAAAGTGATTCATGTCAGGGGCAACACTCTGGTACCAGAAGGAAAATGACGGAAATGAGAGAGTCATAGTGGTGAAAATCCTCACGGGCACCATAAGGCGAAGTGAGTTGAGAGAAATTAAAATGAGAGAGTCTTATTTGTGAAAAACCTCATGGTCACCATAAAGCGAAGTGAGTTTTGAGAGATATCAAAAATTAGAGAGTCTTGTCGGTGAAAACCCTCACGGGAACCGTAAGGCGAAGATGAGTTTTTAGATGGGCAAATGAAACAAGTCTGTGGTTGAAAGCTGCTCAAAACATGGCAAAACGAACAAGGTCTGGGTTTTGGTGAAAGTCAGGTTATGAAAGTCTGGAAAAGCAAATGGGGCAATTGAAAGTTGATTAGTTGGATAGACTAGGCTGGTTAATCCAAAATGCATGGCATGATCAATGGTACCAGCCATTCCACTCGGATAAGTCCTATCCTCTTCTCTTCATTACAAGTCATTCGTTTTCGGAGTCATTCTATCCTTAACCTTCGAGGTCATTGCATTTCATCCTCTTGAGGTCTGTCTGTAAGATGTTTCAGTGTCAGTTCTGTTCAAAAACAAAAAGGAAGGATATCAAGGCTAACTACTAGCTTCCCAGTTGTACAGCGCAACAGGTCCATAATATATCAAAGATGTCAAAAGAAAAGTAAGAAATA
The DNA here is from genome assembly GCA_026770625.1 of Nicotiana glauca. Classification (NCBI taxonomy): domain Eukaryota; kingdom Viridiplantae; phylum Streptophyta; class Magnoliopsida; order Solanales; family Solanaceae; genus Nicotiana; species Nicotiana glauca. The sequence continues at coordinate 25,250 of MU752755.1, read as the reverse complement.
AAGGACCACAGGAAGTTCCATCGGTGGGTAATCAGATAATTATGGGGGAGAAGCAAAGTTTTAAATAGAGGGGCCAGAAACACAAAAACAGCAATACGGGATAGAACATTTGGGTCATCAAAGGCTGGGGGTTGAAAGTCGGTTAGGAAGTCGAGGCGTTTCAAGGCAAGTCCAGGGAAACAAGTTGGAGCAGAGCCGGAAGCAGGAACATACCCAACAAGAATGCCAGCAGCTAACCACCATTTTATATTAACAAATCTTTCTTTGATTGAGACAGGGGCAGAAAATTTTCTTTGTTTTGTTGCAATCAGGATCCCACCTGGAGAACAAGAGAATACATTTCAAATTTCAGTAATCAGGAGCCCACCTGGAGAACAAGGGAATACATTTCAAGTTTTGGCAATCAGGCACCCACCTGTATAACAATGGAATACATTTCAAGTTCTGGCAATCAGGCGCCCACCTGGATAACAAGGGAATACATTTCAAGTTCTGGCAATCAGGCACCCACCTGAATAACAAGGGAATACATTTCAAATTTTAGCAATCAGGCGCCCACCTGAAAGAACAAGGGAAGTACAATTCAAGCTTTAGCTTTTTAGTAATACTTGGTAACCTGATGCGCCCAGCCACCAAACTGGGGCAGAAAATCTTCTTTGTTTGTCTATTTTGTTGAAATCAGGCGCCCACCTAGAGAACAAGGGAATACATTTCAAGTTCAGCAGCCAGGAGCCCACCTAGAGAACAAGGGAATACTTTTCAAGTTCAGCAATCAGGAGCCCACCTGGAGAACAAGGGAATACTTTTCAAGTTTCAGCAGTCAGGCGCCCACCTGGAGAACAAGGGAAGTACAATTAAAATTTTAGCTTTTGATATTGGATAACATGATGTGCCCAGTCACCAAACTGGGGCAGAAATTTTCTTTGTTTGTTTATTTTGTTGCAGTCAGGAGCCCACCTGGAGAACAAGGGAATACTTTTCAAGCATTACAGTTAGGAGCCCACCTGGAGAACAAGGGAATACTTTTCAAGCGTCAGCACTCAGGAGCCCGACTAGAGAATAGAGGCACATATTTCAAACTCCAGCAGTCCAGCATCACTCGGAGGAATGGCAAAACATCTCCAATCACAATGCAAGGCAACAACGCAAGAATTCCATCGGAAGAATACAAGATCAAAGCAAAACAAGAACAAGTTCAAAGACATAGATAGGACCTTTCTGTAATTCATAGATCATAGCGTAGGCTAGCTTCTTTTATTTTGACACGGTGTAATAAGGAGGTCAGCGAGCAGTGGCAGCAGCAACAGCAATGAGATCACAGATCTTGGTAGTCCCAGCTACCAAATTTTCCCGAACTACACTTACATGATTCCTACTTAGCCCAGGATATGTAGGCAACCTCCGAAGTAGGGTGCGGTCAAACTTTTCAAAAATGCTTCACACGGAATATTCAAACTGGCAAAAATCGCTCGTTTCCACTCACTTATCTTTGCACGAAAACTCTTCGTGCTTCCAGGCAAAGAGGGGCAGCTGTGAGCACGTGATTTTTGCCCTAAGTGAATTATTCCTAACAAATTCAAACAAAATGATCTTTTTCATTATTTTACAATTTTGTGAATTTTGTGTCATTTTTGTTAATTGTTTGCATTTTATTTGTGCATTTTAATTCATATGAAAATACAAAAAATACATTGGGCATATTTGCATTTAGGAGTGTAATTTCAAATTCTAGGATTAATTAGCGGTTAAGTCGTTTTAGAACAAAATACAAGGAAAATAACAAAAAAGGCCCTTTTTGCATTTTTAGTTTAAATATGCCTTAGTTTGCATTTTAATTAGAGATTAATGGATAGGAAATCTAAATTTTAGTGTTAATTTGGCGTTAAGTTTTAATTTAGCATTTTAATAAAATCAAAAAAAATATAGAAATACAAAATGAAATACAAAAAAAAATATAACAAAAGAAATAAAAAATGAAAGAACAAAAGCAAGGAAAAGAGGGTTGTTACTAAGAGACCCGAATTGGGCCACTTAATTTCATTTCTTCAGCCCAAACACACGACCCAGTAGCAGCCCAGCCTACCCCAATACCCGATCCAACCTCATTTCCGCCAAACGACCCCGTTTCCCCTCTCATTATCCTAGACCGTGGATCCCTTTTAATCTAACGGTCCAGATTTGATTTCTTCATTTTTATAAAATTGTCTAAAAAACCACAAACCCTAAAAAACATGTATCACCCTCCTCGTACACTTCACCTATAACGCCGGTCATCCCCTCCCTTCCGTCGCCCTCCGCCCTAATGCCGCCGGCCGGAAATTGCCGCCGCCGCCGGTGATGCTCCAATCACGCCAAAAATTTCACCATATCTCCGCCTTCCCTCCCTCATACTCATGCCCCACTCCGTTTTCTCCAAATCCTATCAGAACGCCTCGAGTTTTTGAAACCCCAGCCGCCGCCGGCGAACGCCACCATCACAAATTCATCCCAAATTAATGCCCCATATCCCTCTCATCTCCATCATCTCAAATCTACAAACCATGTCTTTCAAATCCCGGCCAAGAGCATCAAATATTGGATCGAAAGTTCTCCGGCCAAGATGCTGCTTCGTCCCAATCCCTCCAAGTTTACATCACTGACTCACTTGCCTTCCCTCATCACGAATCTTCATTTGGTTGTCGTCAAAAGTCACCGGAGCTCACTGATTCGTTAGTCTAGGGTTTGACCCGTTGAAGTTAGGGTTTGAATTAACCCATGCAATGGCCTCTTGGCTTTCAGGGCGTATTGTGAGTCCTTCTCTTTTTTTATTTTATGTTTTCTTTCCCTCCGTTCCTTTTTTATTTCTTTTTCTATTTTAGTAGTCGAGTTTCTGTCTTTCTCCTTGTTGTTTTAGTTTGAATTGATAGTTATGAGTTGTTTGTGATAAATTTATTGTTCAGGCATGAAGGTTGTGTCAATCATGTTGTTTTTTTTAGGATTTTGGTTTAATTAGATTTCGAGAATGATTAAAAGTGGTAAACGTTCTTCATGGTTGTTTTTTATTAGTCTAAATTTCTGTTTCATGCTGGGTTTAGTTTTGCTTCATGATTCAATTGATTCTCATTGGGTTTAATTGTTTGCTTGATCCTGTTTCGTGAAAGTTTAATTTTGTTTTAATACGTTTTAGTTTTATTAGATAGTTAATTAGATTGCTCTTTGAATTATTTTCGTTAGTAAGGTCATAATGGTTTTCCAGCTCTGCTAGTTCATGGGGTATGACTACACTAGGGTTTTTGAATAACTATATAGGGGTTGGGGGTAGGGTAATAATTTCAGAGTTAACACGGGGGCAATAAGGGTAGTTGGGGCAATTCATAAGTAAAGAATCTTTTAGAATGAATGGGAATTCACTAGAACATCTTAGACTATTCTAAAATAGGACTCTAGTGCACATTTTAAGAAACTTACGGTGTTTACTTGGGTCACAAGTCAGAAATCAAGGGACTGAATAAGTAAATAAAATAGGGACTAAAGGGTAAATACAAAATCTGAGGGCTGCCCTCATTTTACCTATAAAAGGGCATGCCCTTGCCTTCATTAACAAGTTTTCAGCCTCCAAAATTCCCCCCAAAAATATCCTATAGTTTCAGATTAAAAAACTAGATCTAGAATTTGAAATCTCTTTTAGATTTTAAACTTTTTTCAGAAAAATCAAAAAATATATAGCATAAAACTCCAAAATACACTGTTACATTGAGGTTTTTGTAGATCGATGCAAGTTTAGCTTATCAAATTGAGTTCCTACTGTTCCTGGACTCAATTGCAAGTCATTTGGGGTGTATTCGAGTTATTGTTGGGGGTTTCTGTTGCTAAGGGTGTGTTAGATTGCCTGGGTTCAATTTTGAGTTTATTTGGGTGGATTCAAGTGGTTTATGATTGGTTTTTCCTGATTTTGTCCTACTTTGAATTTTTCCTGGACTGTCAAATGTATTTCTGGGTTAAAACTGGGTTGATTGGTGTTTTTTGAACTCCAATTATTCCTGGTTGTGATCCTGTTGAAATTCTGCTGCTGTTTAAAGTTATTAGTCCTGCTGATCTTTCATTCTGTTGTGTTGTGAATTCTAGGTACACTCTCCTTGTCTCTAATAATGTGGAAATTTGGTTCAAATGTATGAACAATTTGGAAAGTCAATGACGAAGAAGTGTTATTTGTTCATTCGAATTTGTTTTAAATATCCAAACTAGGCATTCATTTAGAACTGTATGGAACTATTGCACTGTTTTAGCTAAGAACTGTTAATTTGATTAGTTGTATTCCTAGAGGTATGAGAGTTCTATAGCTAGCAATTTGGTTTGGCTTATGCTATTAGTATAGTGTAGAATCTTAGTGTGCTCTCATATGTAATTAACTGGATTGCTCAGGATTGTTCAAACTCGTGATCTTTCCTTTAATCTTTGTATAGTTAGTGCAATTTCAGTTTAGCGTTTACTTTTGTTTAAACTAATAAAAACAATCAGAAACATCTGGGACTTGTAGTTGATTTTGGAAACCAGTGTGATGGCCACTTAAAGTTTAATAGCACGGAATTCACTATTGCAATATAAACGTTAATGTGGTGTTAAAGTCCACCCTATTCCTCTGTTTGCTTTTCAATTCCTGCCATATTTCAACAATCATCAGTAGGTGAATAGACAACAATACCGGCGTGGGCCAGGTTCAGTGCCGACTCATATGGGCTTGGGCCAAGGTGTTTGATGGATCGGATAAAATCAGGTAATTCTAGATGTAAGGTTTCCTCGTTGGGCTCATCTTGGAGCCTAATAATTGGGCTATGGTACATAATTATTATTTGGTTTACGTCTAGTCCAGTAACAAAGTCAGTAGGACTCTTTTATTATTAGATACACATTAAAATAGAAGATTATAGATTGCTTTAGTTTTACCTTTTAATAATAAAATGAGATGATCCTCGCTAAACAAAACAAGCAAATTGCAGGGCCCTCGATAAATGTTTATACAAAATACTTAGACTTCGGGATGGGCCGTTTAGCAAATTTCACGGCCTTCCCCAAAATAATAACGCGTTAGTCACTTTAGGCGCATTTTTAATAATCTTACTTTCTTAAATACGGGTGCACATTTATGTGACCCAAATCCAAATCTCAACGGAGCCGAAATGTGTTGACAACCACGGGTACACTGGTGCGACGTGGTTCGAAATGCATTTTTACGACATTGCAATTCTTATTAAAATAAAAAATAAAAGCGGGTTACTAATAAAAGGCACATAAGTTAGAACATGTTTTGAAATCAGATAAAATCAAATACAACAGTTGAGCGACCGTGCTAGAACCACGGAATCCGGGAATGCCTAACACCTTCTCCCGGGTTTACAGAATTCCTTACGTATGTGTGTGTGTATATATATATATATATATATATGTATATATATATATATGTGTATGTATATATGTGTATATATATATATGTATGTATGTATAGTTTATAAGAAATTGACTTAGATAAAAAAATAGCCCGGAACGAAAAAGCCAGTTAGGCCCGTTTAGGTCCGTGGGCCCGGCCCATTTAGCCCAGGACCATATGGGCTTAGGCCCATAGTGGGCCAGTTCCACACAATTGGCCCGTTAGGCTCGGGACCGCCAAAGACCAGCCCTCCAAATCCCGTTTGGCCCGTTTAGGCCCAGCCCGTCCCATAATACAGCCTTAGCCAGGCCTGGCCGAATAGGGAGGACGACTGCCGCGAGGCTTACTCCCCGAAATGCCGCTTCCTTTTATCATTTCCTTTCCTTTATTGTTACTAATCTGTACGCAGGCAGGCAGCTGAGCCATTCAGTAGTTCTGGATCCCGCTCGAGGATCCACGGTGACCACGGGGCCCGCCGGGCATTCTTTTCTCGACCGGGTTTTCTAACAGGAAGAAGGTTCATCTGACAAGATTATTAGCAGAACTGCATATCCTTGGGGAAGGGACCCGACAAGTTCATGATCCTCTTGCTCTCCTGAAATTTTCCAATATGGAATCATACAAGCGCATCGGATAATCAAGGGATTCACACCTATGTGGACCAGACTCACAGAAATAGGACAACACGTATTTGCAACTTATATTTTCGCCAATCAATAAAGAATATCTTTTAGGTATTCGACGCCTTGAAGAGAAATATTTCGGCTCATCCTTAGCAAAAAACCTCTCCATCAAATGCATCCCAAAACACTGGGAGACTTAAATAATTGAGCACCCCCACGACCCTAGGGTCGGGGCTCCAGGCTCACAAAGCCCTCGCGATATGGCTCCAAGTCTACAAAAGGTGGTATTTAAGCCTAAACTGATCCGATATACTCGAAGACTCAACATGAGCAATTCGACAACTTGCACGACCTCAGGTTCGGAACTCCGGGCTCACCAAGCCCCTGGAAAATAACTCCGAGTTCACGAGAAGCTGTCTTCAAGCAAACTCGATGACTTGGAGGCTGTTGCCAATTGCCACGCGCTGGAAAACCCAAAATTGTAAGACCCTAATGGGCAGCCTCGGCAAAACCAGATCTATTCTCCATATACTGTAAGACCTCAACATGCATGAAAAATCCCGCAGTTTAGGCTGTACATCGCATTTGTAAGAATCCTAAAGGGCATACCCTCGGCGTAGACACCTAAACTGCCTCTCAGGATCAAAAATGGCCCCAACCAAATGCACACGACTCCGGCCGAAATGGCTGCTATAGCCCAAAAAATGCGACTCGGGGATGCCCGACTGTTGCTAAAAAATCCTCCGAATCTACTTCGGAAAGAACAGGTTAAACACACGCTTCCCTCAACAGGCGAAAAATGAGCCCCGACCATGTTAGCTCCAAAATTACAAAAGCGTCGATCTACTCGACCTATGAGCTATGAACCTTCCAAGGTGCTCAAAAAATTGCCGACTACGACTTGAAATCGAGGTTCTTTTAGAACCGACGATGGGTCAGGCAAAATAATCAATAAGACATTAACGAGAGAGGAAACAAAGCCTACAAAAAGCCTCTGGGCCTCACATCAAATAGCGTAAGTGCCATTGTCACCGGCTAAGCAAGCTCGTAAGTGCCATTGTCATCGACTAAGCAAAGCCTCCAGGCCTCATATCAAAATGTCTCCACAACCAAACAACGTAAGTGCCATTTTTGCCGGCTAAGCATGCCTCCGGGCCTCACACTAAAAGGTCCCAGTGACCAAGAAACAGAAAGGCCACCGTCACTGGCTGAGAACTCAAATTATATTCAAGGGCCGATTACAGCTCGAGTTGCAACACGACTCCGAGACTGGACCCAAAAATCATAATACTCCATAGAGCGTGTCATCAATGTTGCTTTCTCCAACCGGAACCTCCGGGAAGATCAAAGGTTAAATTACAGCTCGAATCGCAACGCGACTCGGAGACTGAACCCCGAAAATCGCCGAATGTCAAAGAACAGAGAATGAAAATCATTACCACCAGCCCAGAGAGGCTCGAGGGTAAGCTCGAGTTAGGACCCAGACTCGGAGACTGAACCCGAGGGCAATTCAATCACCATGCGCCTAAAAATATAGCCCAAATGATGCTATCAACGGCCGAGACAAGTCTCCAGGTCGTGCGCCTGCAAAATCACTTCAGTCCAGGACCACAAAGGGTCACCACCCTCCGCCAATGCAGGCAAGAAAAAGTTAGAAGGCCAATCAGAGCTCGAGCCATAATGCGACTGTGACGACCCAAAGGGTCATCACCTGTTTTCACTCTCTTTTCGTACTTCCGAGACCTTGGAAATCTCATTTTTAGTTACCTCGATTTGCGTGCACAGTTCGGGAGAGTAGCAAGAAAGCTTATATGCGAAATTTTGTGAAAATGCTAAAAATTTGATATTAAAATGAGTAAAGTTGACTTTGGTCAACATTTTGGGTAAGCGGACCCAGACCCGTGATTTGACGATCCCAGAGGGTCGGGCTTATGCCCGGAACCAAAATCCGAGGTCCCGAGCCCGAGAAATGAATTTTTTAAAAGAAATTGTTAAGGAATATAGAAATGAAAATTGATTAGAACATGTTGGTATCGGGGCCATATTTTGGTTCCCGCGCCCGGTACAGATCTTATATATGTTTTAAGATATTTCTATGAAGTTTGGTTGAAATCGGACGTCGTTTGACGTGTTTCAGACTTAAAGCTCTAAATTTGAAAGTTTATGAAGTTTGATGAAAAACTAGTGATTTTGAGGTTTGATTCCTCATTTGTGATGTTATTTTGGCGATTTGATCGCACGGTTAAGTTCTTAGGATGTTGTTGAGTTAGTGTATGTGTTTGGTTAGGAGCCCCGAGGGCTCGGGAGTGTTTCGGAGGTGTTTCGGGGTTGTTTTGAACTTAGAAAAATTGCAGAAAAGTCTACAACAGGTGCCCAGTCATTTCCTTCTTCGCGAATGCACTCTTTCTCCCGCGTTCGCGAAGCATCAGAATTTCCTTCATCATGTTCGCGTACAGTATCTCGCATTCGCGTAAGCCAAATTTGGGACCCTGTATTTTTCCTCTTTGCGTTTGCATTCAACGGTTCGTGAACGCGTAGCATTTCAAATCTCTTCATCGTGTTCGCGTAGGCCTCCACGCGTTCGCGTAGGCCAATCCTTGGACCCCAGCTCTTATCTTCTACGCATTTGCGATTAGCCTTCCACATTCACAATGACTATTCCTATTTACCCTTCGCGAATGCGATCCCTTTTCCGCGAACGCAAAGGGCAATTTTGCCCAGTTATTTTAAAAGTCTAAAAACAGAACAGTGACGGGTTTCATTCAAAATATACATGAACCCTTTCTTCTCCAAAGCTTCTAAGCAATTGTTAGAGCACTTCTTCACCAAAACTTCTTAGGTAAGTATTGTTTAACTCGTTTTCTTCATTTTCCATCATCATCTATTGAAATCCTAGACCTAAAACATGTAATTTAGGACAGAAATTGGGGGAAAGGGTAAAGTTAGGGTTTTCTATTTTTCTTGATTTAGACCTGGTTTTGGGGTCAAATTTGAAAACAAATTATATATTCGGGCTCGTGGGTGAATGGGGGATTTGTTTTTGGTCCGAACCTCGTGTTTCGACCAAGCAAGCCTGGGGGCAATTTTGGAATTTTTGGAAAGAAAGCTTGGAAACCTATATGTAGGCATTGGGTTTGATTTGTTTAGCCTATATTGATATTATGAAGTCCTTATTGTATAGATTTGATTGAGTTGGAGCCAAATTCGAAAGGGAAAGCGGTCGTTGTGGATTGATTTGGCCGTGGAAGTTGAGGTAAGTGTTTGGTTTAACCCTAGCTTGAGGGATTAGGAGTCGAGTCATAATTGCTACCTGTTTTGTGTGGAGTACGACGTATGGGCATGGTGACGAGTATCCATGCGTCGGTGTCGAGCATGACCGTGAGTCTTAATTTGATAATTGCACACTTTTGCTTGATCCTATGAAAATCTTGACTGAATATTGGTATTATAAATGTTAAGAATAAGTTGAATAGGATTGGTTATAGTTGACTCTCCCTTTTCGGGATGTTTGACTTGTTGTTATGGTTCCCTTGCCAGGAAAAGTATTGATTTGATTGTTCCCTTGCTGGGAAGAGTATTAAATTGATTATTCCCTTGCCGAGCTCGTATTGTGTATTGTGTTAAAAGAAATGGGAGCGAGTGGTACGCCTACCACACATGATATATTGAGATGGGAGCGAGTGGTACGCCTACCACGAGATATTGAGAAATGGGATCGGGTTGCATGCCTGCAACGAGATGAGTTGAATATGAAATTTACCTTGCTTATTAATTATTGCTAGAAGTTAAACTGTAGATGTACTTACCATTATTCCTGATATTTATTTCTAACTGTTACCCCTGAAGCATGCTCCCCTCCCCAGTTTAAATTGTTATGTTATTGCTATTTTTCGTTGTACTCGTATATATATTTCTGCACAGGTTTATGTGATGTCAAGTCTAGCCTCATTACTACTTTGCCGGGGTTGGGCTAGGCACTTACCAGCACATGGGGTCAGTTGTGATGATGCTACACTCTGTGCATTTTTGCACAGATCCAGGTTTCGAGCAGCAACAACAGCAGCTTTAGTTCGAGAGCATACCTTCAGTCCGGAGAGACCCGAGGTAGCCTTGCAGGCGTCCGCAGGCCCGGCGTCTCCCTTCTATCCTTACATTAGACTGTCATCTCTTTGTATTCGGTATAAACAGATTTATGTTTCTTTCAGACCTTGTATTTAGTATTTCTTAGATGTTCATGAGTATGTGACTCCAGTTCTTGGGTAGAGATTATGTTGGAATTTAGTATCTTGTTTAGCTATTTAAATTTAAGACTTCCGCTTATTATTGTTGACTTCTCATTGTTTAAATATTATTGTTAAAAAGGATTTTTTATCAAGGAACAGTAACTTAATTTGGCTTGCCTACCTTCTACGAGTAGGCGCCATCACGACTCCCGAGGGTGGGAAATCCGGGTCGTGACAGCGACTCGGGGACTAGTTCCAAAAACTGGTCTACGCAGTCGAAAGCAATGATAGAAAATAGGTCTAAGGGAATAATACTCTAAAATTTCCTCTTATGTTACATGCAAAAAAAAACACTCTCCATCTACATGCGCGTGCTGAAAACCAGGTTACAAAATGATAGGACCTATATGTTGCGCCAAAAGGCTACAACCCATCAAGATCGCCCTCTGCAACGTCCACGAGGAGTGACCGAGCGTCGCCCTCGTCCACCCTTTCTTGATCCAATTCCTCCGAGAGAATAAAGCCTCTCGCTCCAACTTCCTCGAGCACCTCTCTCCGGGATCGGCAGCGAACATATTCCTTAATCCTCTTCTCACAATCAAGGGCTTGCCTCAACTCAGATTGAGCGTCAGCATCCTCCTTTATACAAATCGCCATCTCGCGATCTGCCCTGGTTCGGCCTAATTCCGCTTCCGCCCGGGCATTAATTATTTCAGCCCTGACCTTCGAGAGGTCAAACTCCATTCTCTCGATCATATCCACCTGAACCTTGGCGTTACTACGGGAAAAGTTAAGCTAGGCCTCGAAGGCAGGGATCTTAGGTGGGGCACTCATCTCCTCCAAGGCTTGAGCCGGAACTTGGCACCTTAGTTCCTTGCAAGTTGCCCTGACACGGTTCACGTCACCTTTAAGGTACTCCAAGGCCGCTATCTTTTTTTTTTGCAGCTGATATGGCAAGAAGAAGTTAGCCTTAAAATAAGAAAGAAGCAAAGAACACACTACAGAAAGTTACCTGCTCCATCAAATAGCTCTCATAGTTCGAGCTCTGATATGCCTCATATCGTCAATGTTGCAGTTCAACTTCCTTCTCCTTGCAAAGGAGCCTAAGGGATTCCCCCTCATCCCGAATCCTCTGGAACTTGGCCTTTTGGCGAGACAACTCGGACTTAAGCCTATCATAGGCCTACGCAGGAAAGATTCAATAATAGGAGGAAGATGCGGGATATGAAAGAAATAAGCACTAATTCACCGCGAAGTAAAGACGGCAGATTTTTTCCAGATCAGAACACGCTCCAGATAGTACTGCTCCTGCGACCCTAGAAGAACCGGCCCTGGGCATAGCATGCTCGAGGGAGTCATTTGTCGAGAAACAGGTGCCTTGGGGACAGCCAACTAGGGTGATGCTCCGTCTTCAGAAGCACGCGCCCGACCAGCGCCACTAAAAGCTCCTTCGCATGATGGGTCCCGGACCCCCTTGCTGCTATCGTCTCTTGGCCCAGAGGCCGACGACTCCATCTCCTCTTGGGGAAAGCGCTACCTCGCCTCGAGGAACTACCCGATATCTACAAAAAATAGTGAATCCAGCATAAGAGAGATGGGAAAATGTCACTTCGAGTACATATCAGCGGGAGAAAAGCGACATACGCACGTACCTTGATGGTACACTCCCCATCTGATGCGAGACATGGCTCGCCACCTGCGTTCGTCGCAAGACGAATAGTTCACCAGCAGCCGAACCCAGCCGGGCAAATCATGAACTTGGCCTGGCATCCACGAAGTTGCTGCAACAAGGGAAGTAACACTGATTACTTGGCCGATTTTCGCAATGGGAAAAATCTAAAGGAACATCAAAATGCCTCACTTACGTGCGTGGCTCCACCCTTTGGGGAAGGGCAGAAACTCCACAAGAATAATATCGGTCGTCCTAACTCGAACAAACCAACTAGCCCACTCTCGATCTCCGCCTTCATCATCATCAACAACAAAGGGCATGGGCGAATGACCCCTCAAGGTTAACAGTGCTCGATAGTGAAATGGCCAATATAGCCTGATGAGATGATCGAGCGTGAAATCAACTTCGGCTTTCTCCACGAAGATCTCATCATCAACACCGTCCACCAAAATGACGGATGAATCTGCACAGTGTCATCCCCTCCCTCCACCCGCAGTATCGCTTCACCATCTCCAGGTGTTCCTCTCTTAACAAGGACACTGACTACAGAGCAAAATCCTTCGACTCTCCAGCGCCGGGAACAACATTCTCCGCCCTTTGCCAGGTTCCGAAGTGGTTGTCATGACTGAAGCAAAACTAATAAAATGAAGTAAAGAAGCACATACGCTTTTCTCACTTTCAAAAGATAGGGAGCCCTATGCTGAAATAGAAGAACAGCTGCTCAAAAATAGTAAAGTCTTGCAAAAAGGCCGAAGCCACCCCTCTTATATACAAAAAGGCAACGATGCAGTCACCTGCCAGATGTAAGCTCCAGGAAGCCAATGGCCTCGGTACAAACTGAAAGGAAACAGATGACTAATCTTGAGGATTCACGCAAATTATCTCCATACTCCAGGCAGCATTTCATATTTGGGACCCCCGGCTGCCAAGAAGCAGGATCACAATGAGCTCCATAGCGCCGATGTCAGTCGCGAGGCACGCATCCGGGCTTGCATTTCCCACTCCGGAGGATCAAACCCCGGAAGCTCCGATCTCTAAAACTCCACGAGGCCCCAAAGAAGTGCCCCGCACATAGGCAAACTCCTCGAACGGAAGCCAACCTTACACTCTTTGAAAGAGTTTTCCACATCAAAATCAACAGGGCCCACCGAGGCACCCAAGGATGACCTTCATCCGGGGTATCATTCCCGAAGGCTCCAAAATTTGATACAAGATCCCCAAATGATCCTGTAAGCCCCGACAACTTAAGCTTATCCGATCAGTCCTCCATCAGTCCAAAGTGCGACAAAAAAAAAGTGAGTAAGAGCCTTGCCAATCAGTTGGAGACCAAAACAAGCTATTACGGCAAACTAAACAGCCCATAAACAAAAGAAGGCATTCAAAATTCCCGAAGGTCATAAAAGCAAGCAAGCGCCAAAGGGGAAGAAGAAGTCTATTTCATGCGGCCTGAAAGGATCATCTACAGCCAGAACAATAAGGACTCCGGGGTACCCCGAAAATGGCCCACATCCAAAGCAGTACCCCCGGAGACCTTGGAACTCAACGTGCGGTCTCCGAATAACTCGGTAGACTTTCACAGCATCGATCTATCAGATTGATCCAGAGTTATCCCAAAGGACGACGATGGGACCGAAAAGAGCCAATGTCGATTGGCAAGAAATCAAAGCAAATACTCACGCCCAAAATTAAAAATCAGCGATCAGCAATACAAAAGGATACATTCGAAGGGCCTCAAAAGGTATGAAAGCATACAGAAACAAAGAAAGTTCGGAAGAAAAGGTCAGCAAATTTCATGTCTCATTTATGAAGTTTTCAAGTACAACAGCCCCCGAGGGGTCGTGGCGTTCGATTACAAAGCCTCGGAGGATCATCGCATATGAAGTACAAAAGCCTACAAAGGGTTCCCAACATAGATACGACAAAAGAGTGACAAGTCGTACTAAGTAGTGATGTGGGTTATTATTCATGCTAGTAAACAATGTTGAAAGTAGTGACGAGCTCGGAAGATGATCAGAGTCCAACACCAATAGACAATAACAATTCATAATAATATTGTGAAGACATTAAAGTATATAATTTAAGATATATTATGCTCAGCTCATTCATAGTTACGGAAAGGTAGACATGCTTTTCAAGTACAATAGTCCCAGTCCAAATCTTACCACTAAAATTCAATTTACATGAGTTTATCAAAAGAACTGTGTTTTTCAAATAGCACAAAAAACTTTTCATTTACCAACTAGCATGAGGAAAGTACATCTCTATGCCTACATGTAAATATACATATCATGTCATCAAATGCCATATATCATTTAGCATAAGTAAAATACATCTCTATGCCTACATGTCAAATATACAAATCAAGTCATCAGATGCCATATTACCGTCTAGCATGAGGAAACAACATATTTATGCCTACATGTCAAATATACAAATCAGCTCAATATCATTACAGTGAAACCATCAAGAACAACCACACTTAGCACGCTCGTGGTTCCTGGCACAAGGCCCTCACCATCACACATAACACTTAGCACTATACGTGTAACTGGCATAAATGCCCCTCACCAAAGCACGTATATATAACATTGTGCATGTGCCCACTACTGCTATGTCAGACTCTGCAGAGGCGGATCCTGCCCAAGTGATAATCATCATCACATAGCCCAATTGTTGGGCCTAGTGCACGCATAAAATCGGTAACATTTTGCCAAATGTGGGCCTTGGCTTACGCTATACCTCAATATCAATATAATCGTTGCGCCTTGCAACCCAATCCAACATAGCTCCACGACCCACATCAGTCATCAATCCGCTCAAGTCTCCATATGCCAACATCTCATAGAAAACATAATCTAATTATATAACACGGAATAATCCAATATGCCCCAAATACAGCTCAAACTCATGTCACGTACAAGGACACCAATAAAATATGAGACATCATATAAAAATTGCACTGAGACAAAGAGATAACATGCCAGTGTGACTATTATGGCTAAACAGTATGACTATAGCTAAGACAAATAGCTCAACATGGAAAAGATAGGCCCATCACAACTCAAACAATTAAGCAGATAGCTTAGACATGATTTCTAGCATGCATAATAACCCACGTAGTCGTACTAATGGAGAAAACATGATATCAATAAAGCATGATAGAAAAACAAGGAATATAATAGTCTAAGGACTACTAGGATCATGAATACCTCGGTGCGCGCACACACATCAGTCACTTAGCACGTGCGCCACCCATAACACATCTCAAATATCTTAGTTATCAGGGATAAATACCCTCAATTCCAATTTTAGATATGTTACTTACCTCTAACAAGCCAAATCAAATATCGAGCAAGCCAAACAATACTCTAGAAATTTCATCCCACGCTAATCAACCTCTGAACTGCTCGAAACTAGCGAAAAGCAACTTAAAACATCAAATAATGCCAAAGGAAACAAACCAGGCCATAAAGGTCGGATCTTTAATCCAAAAACTCAAAGTCAACTAAAAGGTCAACCTGGCCGCATCCCAAAATCGGACAAAACTTACAAATTCTGAGAACCCATTCGAATACAAGTCCAACTATACTAATTTTACTCAAATTCGACTCTGAATCGTTGTTCAAAGTCCAATTATTCACTTTAAGAATTTTTTGACAAAAACTCCCAATTTCTCTTTTAGAATCATCAATAAAATTCCAAAATCGAAGATAAAATCACGTAATATAATCAATATCGAGTCAAAAATACTTATCCAAAATCCATGTAGTGAAAATCCCCTCCAAAATCGCCCAAATCCGAGCTCTATAACACAAAATGTGATAAAATGAGCTCAAAGTCCGAAATAGAGTACTTATATGCACTACCCAGTGGAACCCTACGCGATCACGGTTCCATCCTCACAATCACAATGCACAAAGTCACACTACCATAATTTACACTATGCATTCACGAAACTTCCCTCGCGAATGCAATGAACAAATATACCAGACCTTCGCAAACACAGACAAACTACGCGAACGTGAAAAAGAACCTATCATGACTACCCAGCCTAGCTCAACGTTACGCGGACGTGTAGTCCTAGAGGCAAACACGAAGAAGACCAGATCCTAACACTACATGATCATGGCTTCATCCTTGCAATCGCGAAGAACAAATGAAGCATCAAAAACCAACAGAAACCAACAGTAACTAACATGGCCCAAAATGGTCTGAAACCCATTCGAAACTCACTCGAGCCCCTCGAGACCCTATCCGAACATGCCAACAAGTCCCAAAACACAACACAAACTTACTCAAGGCCTCAAACTACACATAATAACATCAAAACCTCGAATCGTACCTCAATTCAAAATTAATGAACTTTTGAACTTTCAACTTCCAAAACTCGTGCTGAACTATATCAAATCAACTTGGAATGATCTCAAATTTTGCACACAACTTCCAAATGACATAATAAAAAAAACTATTCCAGCTATAAAACAATAATCCAAACTAGATATCATCGAAGTCAACTCCCGATCAAACTTATGATATTGCAAACCTTCAAATTGCCAACTTTCACCAAAGAGTACCAAAACCTTCTAGAAATATCCGAATACAAATTCGGGCATATGCCTAAGTCCAAAATCACCATACGGACCTATCGGGATAATAAGAACTCTGATCCGAGATCAAACGCACAAAAGTCAACTTGGTCAACTCTTTCAACTTAAAGCTTCCTATTTAAGAATCATTCTCCTAAATCAATTTTGAACAACTCGAAGACCAAAACCGACCATATACGTAAGACGTAATACATCATATGAGTCTATTCAAGACCTCAAAAAAACAAATGGAATGCCAATGCTCAAAATGATTGGTCGGGTAGTTAGATTCTCCCCCACTTAAACATGTGTTCGTCCTCGAACGTGCCAAAAGTTGTAACGCAACCATCTGTGATGACCCGACCCATTGTCTCATGTGTTATTGCTTTATTTCCCCCATTTTTATGCTTCTTTATGTTTTGTGATCGGTATGTGGTGAGTTAGAGTTGATTTGGATTGGTTTTGATAAGGAATGAGACACTTAGTCTCTTTAAGGAAAGTTTAAGTTGGAAAAGTCAACCAGACGTTGACTTATGAGTTATAGGGCTCGGATGTGATTTCTAGTGATTCGATTAGCTTTGGGGGATGATTTTTGACTTAGGAGTGCGATCGGAATTGATTTTGGAGGTCCGGTGTAGAATTAGGCTTGAATTGGCGAAGTTAGAATTTTGGCGAATTCCGGTTGATGGGTGAGATTTTGATCCGAGGGTCGGAATGGAATTCTGAGAGTTGTTCTAGCTTTGTTTGGTGATTTTGGATATGTGTGCAAATTTTCAGGTCATTCGGACATCGTTTGGTCGGATTTTTTATCGAATGTGCAATTCGGAAGTTTTTAAGAAACTTAGGCTTTGATTTGGTGAAATTTGATGATTTTGATGTTAACTATAGTGATTTGATGATTCGAGCAACTTTGAAAAAGGCAATAGATCATATATGTGCTTTTGGTTGAGGTCCCGGGGGCCTCGGAGTGATTTCGGGTTGTTAAACGGTGAATTTGGAGTTCGTTGCATGGAAGAGGTTTTGTTGGTTCTGTTGTTTCCGCATCTGTGGAAAAAGGGGCCGCAGATGCGGCTAGGTGGTCGCAAAAGCGGTCCTTGAAGGACTTGGGTGTTCCGCAGAAGCGGACGTGGGTCTGCATAAGCGGCGACCGCAAAAGTGGTCCCTGGTGAGTTAAGTTAGACCGCAGAAGCGGTCAAGTGGGCGCATATGCGGTGAGCGCAGATGCGGTAAATTAACCGCAGAAGTGGAAATCGACCTGGGTTTAAGTGAACAGTGTTTCACGAATTGAAAGAGAAGAAAAAAATATTTTGGACTTCGGGTTAGGCGATTCTTGGGCGATTTTGGAGAGAATTCGAAGGGGTTTCATCAGGTATGAACTATTGGACTTGGATTATGTTTATATAGTGTAAAATCATGGATTAAACACTGAAAGTAAAGGAATTAATGGTTAAAAATGGAGGTTAGGGCTTGAGTTTTTGATATTTTAAATTGGAATTTGATAGGTCATTTGAGCTCGGATTTGGCAGTTCTTGGTATGTATGGACTCGTGGCGAGACGAGGAATCCGGTAATATGAGTTTCATAATTTTTCGAGAAGTGGGCCCGGGCCTCGGGTTTTGCTAGTTTTGAGATTTCTGCTATTTCTCGATTGTTTTCGATTGGGTATTGTCCCTTTAGCATATTGTAATGTATTCGCTCTGATTTTGGCTAGATTCGACGCGCGTGGAGGCCAATTTGAGGGGCAAAGGCATCGCGAGTAAGGAATTTCACCGGTTCGAGGTGAGTAATACTTGTAAATGATATCCTGAGGATTTGAAACCATGGATTTGCACAACATAGTACTGTATTGAGGTGACTTGCATGCCGGATATGAGCGTGGGGTAGAGCAGCGTTGGGGATTGTGACTTGGTCCATCCCGGTTGTTGATTTTACCGCGTAATTGTCTGGAATTTATTTGTTATCACTGTTGTTTGGGCTGATTGCCGTACTTGGGCTTCGTGCCAACTATTTGAACCCTTCGGGGATTATTTTCACAGTCTTCCTNGCCGGATGTGAGGATACACGGAGGGATGTGAGGCCTAGGGCCTGGATGTGAGGATTATATATGGATCGGACTGCACGCCGCAGTAGTATATTATATATGGATCGGACTGCACGCCGCAGTAGTATATTATATGGATCGGACTGCATGCCGCAGTAGTATATTATATAGATCAGACTGCACGCCGCAGTATGTATGTATTGGATCGGACTGCACGCCGCAGCGATATATAGCGCTTGGGCTGTAGGAGCCCCTCCGGAGTCTGCACACCCACAGTGAGCGCGGGTACCCATATGGATCGGGCTGCACGCCGCAGCGATATGTGGATCGGGCTGCGGCCGCGGCGGTTATTATGTGATACTATTTCTGAGAGGGATTTGAGATAGAGAGAGAGAGCCCGAGGGGCTAGTTCAGTTTGAGATATTGCCCGAGGGGCGAGCTTTTATGTGCTCATTTTGCATACTTCTTGCCTTTTACCTGTTATACTGTGGTATTTGTGCCCGAGTGGCAGATATTCTGTGATAATTAGCACTAACTATTTTGAAACCATTTTCGTAATTACTGAAAAGACCATTTTCGAAAGAGATTTGAACTGAGCCAAAACATTTCTAAAGGTCTCACGGTTTTACTGTTTTCTCATAGGGTTGTACTGCTCTATATAGCATAATGGAGTGCCTTACGTGATTTCTTGCTGCTCAGTTATTATTTATTTTTATTACTCACCGAGTTGGAGTACTCACTTTACTCCCTGCACCTTGCGTGCAGTTGCAGGTATTGTTTACTCGGTAGCGGGTTATTAGCTGATTGAAGGTATTACTATTGAAGCTGAGCAGAGTGACCGCCAGCGTTTGCGGCACCGGATTATTTCCTTTGGTTCTAAATTTTATTCTGTATATTGTTGGCCCTGTAGTTATATTTAGACTTCTCTAGATGCTCGTGACTTGTGACACCCCGGTCGGGTTGTGTTGGGTGGTAAATGTCGACTATTAATGTCTTTAAGTCATATTATTCATTCATTTATATTTATTAATTGTTAAAAAGGGGCATTGTTGTTCTGTTGGCTGGCCTTGTCTTCACAAGAGGCGCCATCACGACCGGGTTTGGGAATTGGATCGTGACACCATCAAATCACTAATCAACTCACCATTAACATGCCTATGGGTGATCCCACATCACCCCAAACTATGTAAGTTTGAAAACACAACCCAACCAAAGATTCTCTCCTCCGCTTATGTCCATGAACCTCAGAATCAATTCTCCAACATCCGAAATCCATCATAAGACTTGAATATCGCTTCTATACATTGTATAAGTCTGAACAAGTTTTATCAATACATATCCACATTCCAAGACATACTAACGTGATATACCACATAACTCAAATACTCATAGCAATAGCTTTCGATTGCAATAGCTAATCAATGACAAACCCGGTACGGGTAACAAACCTCATATCAACTGAAACCTTGTTCTAAACCTTCGTACACTGTGAATGAAGAAAGAAATATGCAGATACTCATAACCACTCATCAGATCAACAAGTCATGGATCTTTCTCACGCGATAAGAACCATTGCAAAACTCTGAGCTGACTAATGACGGTATTCACCTAGACATACCTTAATCAAATACGATAGCACTCATTCCAGGTCCAAAATCCCATATCATCCGGTATAAACGGATCAACCGACATGCCACACCAATACTACCTAGATCCACATACCATGCAAACCAAATAAGAAACTACTTGAATGCTCCCAATAATTGAAAGAAAATCAATGAGAGAACCCTTTCGCGAGCTCAACCGCTACCACTACAAGGCAAAAAGTTATGAACCCATCTCAGAGAAGAGGGAAAATCACATGGAATAGCACAAGGGTCATATCCCAACATAACTCTGATTCGATGTGTCATCCAATCCAAACACCGGTCCACATGGAATACTCTGGCCATAATGCTCACAATCAATAATCATGAACATATCAACAACAATCATGGGAAGTGAGTGACCATAGCTATGGAGAAATGGATAGAAAAATATACCACAAATAGAAAGACCATAACCAAGACACAATCAACCATTCAACACCCCAAGAGCCATCTCACTTGAATTCCGCCACTAGGCCAAAACAGAATTGCGTCATGCATGTAAGTAATCCACAATCACACAATCCATCGTCGGATAGAAAAGCAACACATGGAATATATCATACACGAATAAGATCAACTCTAACCGAATGACATACCCCTCAACAGTAGCTGTGCTGAGTAACCAAATTTTGACCTGATGTAGAAGACACATTCTCATTAGGCCTACTAGTGGCCTCCAAATCAATATGATCCTCCCAATATAGGTATATAACCTTTAAAGAGTCCGTAGTAACCTATCCATAACATATACAATCAGTCGTCAACCTCTTAACATACCTCCATCGTTCGCAACCAAGGAATAATTCATCTCTGAGAACCATCCTAGTCTCCAAATCTCTAGAATACAAGAATCATCATATCCGATCCCAATTCCAAAACTCAAATGACTAACATATCCCTCATACACGATCGCCTCATAAGAAATACCTCTATAATTCTTCCATGCTGCATAGAAAAATCTAAACATTAATAGTCAACCAACCAGGCGAGTACCGTAATAGCAATGACGCATCCGCAAGTCAAAATACAGTGCCCCTTCTGAAATATGCACCCTTCTCGGGTGATACCAGATAGTGCCAGCTTTCTTCTAAATATCTGAAACAGTCCATATGTCTAGAACCCATGACCTTCCCTTCAAGACCAAACTGCAACCTTGTACATGCAAACCTCAATCTCATATGACACACCTCATCTATCATGCCGTCATATGAAAATATGAGAATCCCATTATCAACTCTGAATCACAGGTAGGATAGACACCTCATCAACTAGAAACCTTCCACTTGATCCCGCATCTAAGAGAAAATCACAACATCCAACATACTCATCATTCCTGTCGAAAATATCCACCCCAAACAGTGGTCGAAATCATCAAGTACTCTTCGAAACCCATTTGCACATAACCAAGCCATTAGAATTGAATCTCTCTAACTCAACCAAGTCACACAGATCGCTAATCCCAAGAGCATTGTCACAACACACCTACTAAACCTCGCTACACCAAAAGAACCAAAATAACTGATCATTTCTATTACCATGTTGATCCACACCACCACCACACTGACCTATTTCTTCGAGTTCCTTCGGAATTGCCTTCAAGTTAACACTTTTCCTTGCCAGTACACTACGACCCTTAACCCAACGCTCACCACAAGGGATCCCAGCATAAAACCACATCGCCCTAAAGACCATAAGCCACTGTATTCCCTCTTAACACCCAAAAGTACCACAACCAAGATAACCACTCTGAATAGACCTTCTGTGAATTTGAAGTTATTAATTTTAACCTCTCAAATGATGAAATGTTGAATTAATAATGATATAGAAATACTGCAAGTCTCGGTACAATCCAATGAAAATCTCAGATCTTAGCCATATACAGATTTGAAAAATTCTCAAATACCACATATGAATCGTGAACTTATTGGAACCTTCTCGAAATTCATCCACTATGCTCTATTCTCAAATGCACTGCCAATACAAGCTAAACGACCGCTACTCCATTAGCACACCAATACCTAAAAAAGTAAACCCACCTTAACACAACCGAATGACTCCTTTTCCTTAACATATTACATCCAACACGAATAACATACCCAATCATTCCAGGATTTCCATACATTCATAAAGTGTAATACATCATGCATCCAGAGATTTCCTTGCTCAAGTCATCCTCAAAACCAGCCTCTGCAAGTCATAACTATCCTCAAATATGCCTCAGACGGAAACAATACAACACACAACCATGTAATTTGATCGTCGGTAGCAGGCTCCCCCACTTGGCTCAAAGCCATAGAACATAAAATTTGATAACACACAACACCTTACTCCATAACCTCCATATTCTCGTACTATAATTCAACTGAATCTTACACAACATGTAGCACAAATCATAAAATACCTTAAATCACCCGCTAAGTGCATATCTATCCTCGTGACAGTCGTGCAAAATACTTTAAATGATCCAAACTCAAATTGCAACACATACACACCTCGTTGCTAGAAAGGAAACTCTTCACAAAAACATTATAGGGGTTACTCAATCTTAGAACATCCCGCACGAGATAAGCCACCTACTTAGCCTCCACTAGCATCCCTCTATGACCCCATCATGGTCATGACCACTATGGAATCGCTAAATCCTCTCGAGTTTGAACTCATCAACAAGACATAAGAATCTACTTCATTCCACAAATGAACAACATAAAGGATCCCTAAAAAACACTTAGACTCAAGATGGTACGAAATATCAACACATAAATCAATCATCCATCATTCTTTCACAACCCAAGAAAAATTCTTCTCATCACATCGAACTATCTAAGCACATTCCTCGGTCACGTGATACTCCTTATATAGCTATCTAACCCACCCACTTAGCCATTAATCCCACTCTTAGGGATGTTACTAGACATATAAGTCAAAAAGCACATACTTGCACAGTTGAAACCACCGAGCCCACGTTGTGGTCTGAACCTGGCCTCAAGTCCTCTATTTTGTCCTATCTCTACAACATAGAGAATACATCCCGCACCTCATCTGTGACAAGACGTCTATGCACAACTCATATCAGACACTCAACATAACATAAAAGTGAGTGAAAGGACTTCAAATAGATACGCTTCAAGCTGAATCAATTTTGCAAGATAAGGGAAAGAAAGATGGGAAATTTTCCTAAATGCGCTATAGCCTCTCGAAGATAGGTATGGACGTCATCATACCGACCCGCAAGACTATACTAGACACTTGCTCATGACTCATAGAACCTATGAACCTAGAGCTCTGATACCAGTTTGTGACAATCCAAAATCCACTAGTTGTGATGGCATCTAACCGAACCCACTAGGTAAGCCAAACAACAATTACACAATTCCAATGAAGAAAAATAAGAACTTATTAAGTGAAATAACTAAACTTATATACATTAGCCCAATAATTGTAGTACAAGTCACGAGCCACTAATACTATATTTATAAAGCTATTATGAAATAATATAACATCTATTTGAAATATATATATATATATATATATATATATATATATATACAGAATTTCAAATCTAAAACTACCAAGGACAAGTGGTAGCTATATTCGAAAGGCATGTACATCTTCAATGTTAGCTCCTGCAATATGCAACAGCATCAACTCTAAGATTTGCACGCAAGGTGCATAAGTATAGTATGAGTACCACCGACTCTATGTACTCAACAAGTAACAAATCCAACCTTAGGTCGAAAGCAGTGACAAGCTTGGAAGATGGTTAGAGTCCAAAACCAGTAACCAATAACAATTCATAACAACATAATAAAGACAGTAAAAATATATAACTTAAGAGATATTATGCTCAGCTCGTTCATAGTTACGAGAAAGTAGACACATTTTTCAAGTATAACAGTTCAAGTCCAAATCTTACCACTAAAAATCAATTACATGAGTTTATCAAAAGAACTATATTTTTCCAATATCAGATAAGCCTTTTTATTTACTAACCAGCTCAAGGAAAGTACATCTCTATGCCTATATGTCATGTAGATGTCATGTCATCAAATGTCATATACCGTCTAGCATAAGAAAAATACATCTCCATGCCTACATGTCAAATATTCAAGTCAAGTCATCAAATGTCATATTACTTTCTAGCATGAGGAAAATATATCTCTATATTGACATGTCAAATATACACGTCATCTCAATATCATCATAGTGAAACCATCAAGAACAACCACACTTAGCACGCTCACGGTGCATGGCACAAGGCCCTCACCATCATATATAGTAACTTAGCACTTTACGGGTGCCTGACATAAATTCCCCTTACCAAAGCACATATATATATGGCACTATGCTTGCGCCCATTGCTGGTATGTCAGACTCCGAAGGGGCAGATTTGTCACGGCCCAAACTGATGGGCCGCGACGGACACCCGGTACCTTACTCGATCGAGTACCAACTTAATATATCTTACTTATTACATCATCATATATACATGACATACGGGCCTAATAGGCTAACATAATAATTTATAAACTCAAAATACATGCCGACAAGGTCGTACAATCTTTCACGTATACGTTATATGTCTACAAGCCTCTAAGAGTACGTAAATATCATAAAGGTCGGGATAGAGTCCCGCCATACCAAACAATATACGTCTAAATCATACTAACCAAACAAGCAACTCTGAAGCAAATGGAGTGCACCAACATCTTCCGCTGAGCTGATAGCCTACTTGGAAGGCTCTCGACTTGTCTATCGGGACCTGCGGGCATGAAACGTAGCGTCCCCAGGCAAAAGGACGTCAGTACGAATAATGAAGTATGTAAGGCACATAAATAAGTACATAATAGACATGGAAGAAATAGAGAGTAATTGACATGGATAAATCTGTAAATTATAAATTACTTTAAGTCGCCAGAGCTGTCGTACCTCCTTTCGGTGCTACCGCACCCCGTGAGGGGCGTGGTAAAGGGAATTTTTTCAATTAAAGGACAATCGAAACGGGATTTATTATTAAGATTCAGAGTTGCCACTTGAGAGATTTATGGTGTCCCAA
>MU752751.1:227496-238351 GCA_026770625.1 Nicotiana glauca | reverse complement strand
TATATATATATATATATATATATATATATATATATATATATATATATATATATATATATATATATATATATATATATATATATATATATAGTATTACAGTATTTTTACCACCATCGAGTTAAAATCGGTAGGCAGACCCCTATCGGGCAACTTCTGATCAGATGGTAAGTTATATACCGAGCTTATTGTGGTCAAGCATCTATGAGCGAGCCTAGTTGGCCGAGATACAGAGCTTAATATGGACGAGCGCCTATGAGCGAGCCTACTACGGCAGAGCAGTTATATATATACCGAGCCTTATAAAGCCGGACAACTATTTTACTTACTATATTGAGAAAGTTAAGTTAGTATCCACAGGTGAGCATATCTTCAGATTATCTTTGACTCCCAGTTATTTTCAGTTATTGTATTATCAGTTTAGTTTCTACTTTCAGTATATTACCTTACATACTCGGTACATTATTTTGTATTGACGTCCCTTTTCTGGGGGCGGTGCATTTCATACGTGCATGTTCAGATAGATAAATGGGTAGACCTCCTCATTAGGTGTTGTCCAAGTTCTGCTTGATCAGTAAGCTCCATGCCCTTCGGAGTTGTAGGTCTAGAGCTTTATGTACATCTTATGTTTAAATGTATATATGTTTTGAGTAGGTCGGGGCCCTGTTCCCATCACAGTATATCCATCAGTAGGGGCTTGTAGACATATCATATGCAGTATGTTGGGCTTGTAGGACTTTTATGTATACTTTGTTGGTTTGCCAGCTATAGTACTTATGATGAACTTGTCAACCCAGATTTATATTGATGTTTAGTCAGCATTCACAATTGTCTTGCAATGTGGCCCATGGACAAAGTATGACATTATATGTTCAGAGTCCATTAGTCGCAAGCTGGTATGCAAGGATAGGTGAGGCACCGGGTGAAGGTCTCACTCCCCAGGTTCGTGGCATGACAAAAGTGGTATCAGAGCAGTTTTGTCCTAGGTATTCTACAAGTCGTGTCTAGTAGAGTCCTATTTATAGGTGTCGTGGGCCACATTTATAAGCAAGATGTTACATGACATTTATGACTGTCTCTCTTTCTTTTTACTCTAGATCTTGTGGTAGAGCTCAGTTGTAAGAACTCAATTTCCTAAATACTATCTTATTTATATTACGACGATGCCTACATCTAGAAAGACAGCTGGTAGAGATTTCATTTTGCTATGGAAGAGTTAGATCAGAGGAACTCGATTTTTGATGTTTATATTGAGTAAATATAAGGTCTTCAGTAGATCATGTATGTAGCCTCTTGATAAGGAGCCTTAAGGCCAGAACATTTATCCACCCCTATGGTGAAAGGCAATGAGTGATTCAAAAGATAGATATAAGTTTCAACAAGTAAAAGAAGTAAGATGAAGAAGGGTACGAGGTGTTCACTTAATGAAAATTATCTGTACTTACAAATTCAGGTAGAGGAATTATAAGCCTTTTGAGTTACCATCAGCCATAACAGAAGCACACATAAATGGCCACACCCATCTAATTTATGTCATATGGACGTTAACAGAAGTAGTATAATAGAAGGACATGATATTAGGATCAGGCTGTGGTTAGAGTAACCCAAATTGGTGAATTGGTTGTTTGCATTAGTTGACATTTTTGAAGGATAATGCAGATATACTAATAGATATCTTTGTGAGACACCTAGACGGTGCACTTTAAAATAGTATAGCTAGATTTTAGTACTAAAAAGATGGGCACTGGAAGCCTGAAAGGGATAAATGTTATCTTAAGTATGGATCCCGTCCCTAGTAGAGCGAGAATGCTAGGCAACCCGAAGAGCTAATGAATGAAGCAAGGGGAGCTAAAAGCAAAAGTATGTCTTGTTGAAGTTTTCAAAGAAAGTGATAGACAGAAATATTAACACGGAAATAAGAAGAGAGATAAGGAAACATTATGAGTAAGATGTGATACATGTATGACAACGGTAGAGAAAAAAAAAATACTATTACACAGTCCATAGTCAAGGGAAGGAAAAGGTGAGAGGTTCCAGGCATGGAGACAACAAAAGAGTATAGGCCATAAAGTCATATACCCATTTCAAGAAATAAGTTCGTGATTTCCAGAAGGAAAAGTTAGACCCCAGAGTAATAGGAATCAATATGGATTAGTGAACAATATGAACTGAACATGAATTAGGGATTGAGTGATTTGGTAATGGTCGGCATCATGAGAATTTTAGATTGCATTCCGGCGATAATAGAATGGACAACAGAATAATATTCATGGGAAATTCAGAGAATTGTCATTTAGGAAGACGCTTCCCTAAAACAGCAATATGAGCAAAGTTAAGCTTAAGGAACTGTATGTGCCGGTTACACTAGGTGTCGCTCTCGTGAGTAAGGAAATTTGTTATCCTAGGTGCAGAAGGATTACCGCAGGGCGAGTAAGGGTTATCAATGATGTGAAAAGATGCCAAATATGAAGAGAAAAAGCATCGATAAGTAGGTCACGTAGCTCCAACTCTTAGTACTATCCTAAATGGGAGAATAAGAAGTGATGTGGCATTAAGTCAGAATTAAGTGGTTCTAGTAATTATGGAATGGTGAAGGAAGAATGCGATTAAAAAAATGAAAAAGGGATGAGATTTCACTTATTCAAAGCCTACCGATATGCTACGATTCCAGAATATTATGCAAACACGACGTTAAGGAAGGGAAGTAAGGGTCCCTATC
Organism: Nicotiana glauca; assembly: GCA_026770625.1. Taxonomy (NCBI): domain Eukaryota; kingdom Viridiplantae; phylum Streptophyta; class Magnoliopsida; order Solanales; family Solanaceae; genus Nicotiana; species Nicotiana glauca. The sequence goes on along the minus strand of MU752751.1, from coordinate 235,635 downwards.
CGAGATGTTATAGATAGATAAAGAGCTAGAGCGAGAGGTAAGTTAAGACAAAATATATAACCCAAGAATGATTATGCGAAACACTAATATGTGAATGGGCCAACGAGTAGTCAATAGTTGATTCATGAAAAGCCTAGTTATGGCTAGACAAGATAATACAAACAAATCAACAGATTGTTCAAGATGAACATAGTGAACCCCAAAAAGAGGCATTCAGTCTCTACAGATATGCCATTGTAACCTTGAGAAATATTAAGATAAAAGTTGGGGTAGTAAAGGTACCGTATAAGGGTAACGAAGATAAAAGAGAGTGCCGCTGGACAATCAAAAATATCAGTCCAGAAGAAACATTACGAGCACAAAGGCATAAAGGTAAGTAAGTAATGATAATTATAAGTAAGAAAGAATATCAAAAGTTCTACCGGATAAACGAGGTAATAAGGTCGCAGCCTTACAAGAATCAAAGGGTCCTCCCTAAGTACTACAATAAAAGTCTAGCTGAGGAAATAAGGAAGAGGGCTTCAACCTAAACACAATGACCTGAAAAGGAAATGGTCATATAACAACACTCTCACAACAACATTGTACTTACTCCATAAGAAAGTGGCACCTACTTGGCTAATGAACGGGAAGTAAAAATCAAAATTAATATTCGAGACCATATGAGTTGCGCAAAAATTCCGGCATGCGTGGGTAATAGATTATATTTAAATAAAATTAAGATGAAACGAAAGGAATTATTCGATCAATGATCCAGAGTTAGTTACGAACGCACTTAAGATTTCAGAGTATTATCCATGCATCATATAGGTTGACAATCATACAGTCGTAGGATCCGGTATAAGTTAAAAGAAAGAATTCAGCCCAGATCATAGACAAAGGATTGAATTGTTAAAAGATTGTATCATGGCTACTCCATAGCGCCCATGAAAGGCTAAAGTTATAACTAACACCATGAGACGCAGATCAGAAGATAGCTTAAGCCTACAAAAAGGTTGATCAGAGGGAAAGGAAAACTTAAGATTTACATTAACCAAGTAAATCAGGAATCTAATTATTGGACCCATAAAATTATAAACCTCGTAATTGAGAGCATTGCAGAATTACTCTTTGATATCAGAGGTACAAGAGAGATAGTATAGTAGCCATATTCTATAATGGCTCTACGATAGAGCCAGCTAGAATAAGTACCAGCCTCATAAGAAGTTAGTATGAAGCTCCTACCAGATTGTATATGCACCAGAGGTGCAAGTATTATAATAGTGCTTCAAGTTGTAGATGTGAATCATACCTATATGGAAGGGAGGTCATGAACGAGATAAAAGATGTGAGGCGAGAAATTAAGGTAAGTAAGGTAAATATGAACAACGTACGAGATACTCAACAGAGAGTTGTGAATAGTCCATACTTCGGATAGAAGGCTAGAAGCACGGGGATTCAGTATCCAGGAATGATAACGACTGCATATCTTCCAGCCTATAGTTTCTAGGTATCAAAAGATCCATCCAAGAGAGTAAAGAAGAGTTGGAGACGATATAATATCTCGCTTGAAGGAAGGTTGCAAGTAGTATAAATAAATATGTATAGGTCGCAAGCTAAAGTATGGTAAAACGACAAGGTTTTAGGAAGACAGGGTAAGGATGAGACATGTGAGTGAGAAGGTGACTAGAATGGATAAGTCCTCGGGATTAAGCCCATATAAACAAGAGAGCTGATGGTTTCTCCAAATTATAGAAAGCATAGTATAGCCTGAATGAACTTAAAAGACTCTAAGACTAGCAGCATTTAGAAGAGATGGAATGTTGACCTGGTAGTAGAATAAGGGTGTAATTGTGACAGATAAAGGATGACGTTTTGGACCTTTGATTGAGTAATGATTTCATGAATTATATATGATTAAAATACCCACGTAAGGTAAACCACACTGGAATATTATGAAATATGATTATTGAAGTACATTATCGCCCCTAACTGGATTAGGAAATCACTTAATGGCAATATATTACGTAAGAAGTTTCAAGTTATTAATGAAAGATTGTAGATCAACATTGAGGTAAATCGACAATAGATGTATAAAAGATACAAAATACGGGATGAGATTAGGCCATCAGTCTTAAGATAAATAGTAATGAAGAGGCATTAAAAGATTTAGTTTTATGCATATAGGATAAGCAATGGGAGTAACCTGGAGTTTGGTTGAAGACCTCAGTAACAATAAATCGAAGTAAGAGTTATGGTATAATATCGCCTACTTAGATGTAGTAAAGATAATGAAGCCTAGAGGGACATCTTGACATAATATTGTGTATGTTTACAAAGTGAGATCTAGAGATTGGCTAAGAGCTGGAGGAAAGAGGAGAGAAGCGTTGCATAGGTGCACATACAAAGTGAGAATCGTACAGGCTACATGATAGAATGTAGCAATAGTTATGAGATTTGAAGAATTATGATTACAAGTCGTGGTATGAGAAATATGCTTAAAGGGGGGAATGCCCTGGCATCTGGATTGATTCACTGAACAATTGCCTAAATAAAAAGGAGAATATTATAGTATTTGCAAGAGCTATGGGTTATGAGAATGATAGGTGCATCAGTCAACATTCGAGGATGAATGTTCCAAAGGGGGGAATGATGTTACACCCCACATTATTACGTCCATATTATGCCCTGCATTATTACATTACGATGATGTTACGCTCCATAGTATTATATTAAGGCGATGTTACACCATGTAGTATTATGCGTGAAATTATCATAAGATAATTGACCTAAGTTCAATTGTGCTATTTCAAACAAGTGAGAAGTAAATTCGTGAAGGTAAGAGGATTAGGAAATCAAAGAAAATGCATTTTCGTCGAAGTTTAACATTTTGGGATAAAATGTGGCTCGATCTAAAATACCCGGTATCTGTGGACTAATGTCATATAATGTATCACATGACCATAATAATGAGGTGTATAAGATGTGCTAAAACTAAGCAGTATTTTAAGTAATTTGAGATAATTCTTAATTATATGGATAATTCGTTAACTATTGGATTAGTGAGGAATCACCAAGTTAATTATGAAATTGGTAATTAATTAAGATTTTGGATAAACTCTTGAACATGTGGCAGCCATAAAAATCCCAAAGAATGACTTTTCATTTATACGTTATGTGGCATATTTAGGAGAATTGATGGCCAAAAACCTCAAAGTTAAGGGATTATTATACATAATTAAAAGGAAAATACCTAAGCTTGCAAAAAGCTTACGAATGAAGCTCTCAATTCCAAGAATCTCTTTACTTCACTATAAGACTTCTAATTCACAAAGAAATGTGAAATTAGAATTAAGCAAGTAACGAATTTTGAGCAAAAATTTCATGCAAAGTTACATTGCGTAATAGCAACGGAATTTGTAATTCTAAGAGAGCACGGTACAATTTTTCTCAAGAACATCATGTGGATTTTCCCTATACTTTTATCCGCCGTTACGTGTCGTCATAATTGACGTGTTTTGAAGGATTGTCAAGAGAATCTGCTCAGGTATGTAAAGGCTAATCCCTTTCTTCATTTTGGCATGATCTCATAACTACATGAGTTTTAAAACGGCGCATAAAGAGAAGTTCATATTCCTGAATTTATGTACATTTTCTTAGTCTCATAAGTTATAGTATTCTCCCTTATTGGGACTTTATATTCAGTTGAGTATTGCCTTGGGCAACCTCCGATTAGATGGTAAGTTATATACCGAGCTACTATGACTGAGTGCCTATGAGCGATCCCAGTTGGCTGAGATATAGAGCCTAGTATGGCCGAGCGCCTATGAGCGAGCCTACTACGGCAGAGCAGGTATATATACACCGGGCCTTATAAGGCAGGACAACTATTTTACTTATTATATTGAGAGAGTTGAGTCAGTATCAACAGGTGAGTGTATCTTCAGATTATATTTGACTCCCAGTTACTTTCAAATATTATATTATCAGTTCAGTTTCATCTTTCAGTATATTGCCTAACATACTCTCTGCATTATTTCGTACAGACATTCCTTTATTGGAGGCGATGTAGTTCATGCGTACAGGTTCAGACAGACAGATAGGTAGATCTCCTCATTAGGTGTTGCCCGAGTTCAGTTTAATCGGCAAGCTCCATGCGCTTCGAAGTTGTCGGGTCTAGAGCTTTATGTACATCTTATGTATATATGTATATATGTTATGAGTAGGTCGAGGCCCTGTTCCGATCATAATATATCCATTAGTAGAGGCTTGTAGACATACCATGTCAGTTAGTGCAGTATGATGGGCTTGTAGACCTTTTATGTATACTTTGTTGGTTTGCCAGCTGTAGTAGTTATGACGGCGTTGCCTCCCTACTTTATATTGATGTTTAGTCAGCATTCATAATTCTCTTGCAATGTGGACATGGAAAAAGTATTATATTATATGTTCAGAGTCCCTTAGTCGCAAGTTGGTATGCAAGGACAGGTGAGGCATCGGGTGCCGGTCTCGCCCCCAGGTTTGGAGCATGACAAAAGTGGTATCAGAGCAGTTCTGTCCTAGGAATTCTACAAGTCGTGTCTAGTAGAGTCTTGTTTATGGGTGTGTCGTGCACCGCACTTATAAGCAGGAGGTGACAGGGCATTTAGGACTATCACTCTTTCTTCTTACTCTAGATCGTGTAGTAGATCTCAGTTGTAAGAACTCAAATTTCTAAACTCTATCCTATTCATAATATGACGATGCCTACATCTAGAAAGACAGTTGGTAAGAGATGTCATGTGTCTATGGAAGAGTTGAGTCAGAGGAAATCAATTTTTCATGATGTTTATTGTGAGTAAATGTAAGGTCTTCAGTGGATCATGTATGTACTAAGACATGTAAACCTCTTAATAAGGGGACTTAAGGCAAGAATATTTATCCACCCATATGGTCAAAGGAAATGAGAGATTTAGAAGATAGACATAAGTTTCAACAAGTAAAAGATGCAAGATGAAGAAGGGTACGAGGCGCCCAGTTAATGAAGATTTTAAGTATTTACAAATTCATGCTGAGGAATATAAGCCTTTTGAGTAACCTTCAACCATAACAGAGGCACGTACAAATGGTCACACCCATATAATTTATGTCATATGGAAGTTAACAGAAGTAGTATAAGAGAAGGACGGGATATCAAGATCCGGATGGGGTTAGAGTAACCCAAAATGGTGAATGGATTGTTTGCGGTAGTTGACATTTCTAAAGAATAATGCAAATATGCTAATAGATCTCCTCGTGAGACACCCATATGGTGCACTCTAAAATAGTACAACTAGATATGAGTACTACAAAGATGGGCACTGAAAGTCTGGAAGGGATAAATATTACCTTAAGTATGGGTCCCGTCCCTAGTAGAGCGACAATGCTAAGCAACCCTCTTGGTACTTGGTATTTGATGAAACTTATTCTTTTCGATTCGTTTGGCTTCTACGTCTTACACCATTCTAGGTACTTGGTATTAGTGATATTAAACGTTTGTAACCTCCATGGTAACATGATTAACTTAATTTATGTACTTTCAAAGATGATCTCATTTTTGAGCTTACATCAGTTGACTTACGACGTACTCTCACATACGAAAACGCGGGGTGTAACACCCTAAAGGACTCTGCCCGATTAAATTTTGAAACGCATGGCCACACAAGGAATTGTGTGTCTTCAGAATTATAGTTGGTTAGGAAAGTTTGTGCGGGCTGCACTTAAATTGTGCAGTCCGCAGAAATTCAACCGCGGATGCAGAAAAGTGTGTGTGGTTGCAAATTAGACCAATCCCTATCGTTAGAGAGTTGGCACTTTTGGGAAGTCTAATGTACGACCACACTTCAATTCTACGGTCGCACTCAATATTGTCGAACCACAGTTTTATCTCCATGGCCACACTTACAAATTGTGTTGTCCGCAAAACCTAACTGCAGCTGCCCTAGCAATTGTGCGGACCGCACTTCTCTACCTGCAACATGTTTTATTATGTGACATTTGTTTGTCTGCACTTGAACTAGAACTAAATCCTACCACTTTTTGTTATAGAAAATGGTTAGATCACGTGGTCGTGGTGATACATCAAAGGGAATGGGTGAATCTTCTAGAGGTTGAGGAAAGAGTGCTTTACCCCTCGCCCCTTAAAGAGATATATCCAAAATGTCACAGTAGGCCGAGTTAGAGCTGCATATCCCATTGAATCAATTCTTATGTTCCGTCTAGGGAACTATCAGAAGGTGACTCAGTCCAAGATCAGCCTATTGTTCAATCACAGCCACATCAGCTTCAGGGGAAATTTCAACTCCAAGATGAACCTTCCACCTTTGAGAGAATTTATGAGGGTTCGGAAGTTGATAGTCAAGCTTCATAGCCTTCATCTACACATGCCCCCGATGCACTAGCCACTACAGTAAATGTGGATAATATCCTGAATGATGGCCGAGGGGCAGATACAAAAGTTGTCGACCTTGAGAGGTCGAATAAGAAAGAGATTTAGGAAGATAGGTTCGTTAGTCTAGCTTCCTTTACTAGCTTCCAAGAGTGGTGGCCGTTGAGATCGCTCACTCTTGAGTGGAAATTCCAAATGAAAGATCTTGACAACTATAATCCGACAATTTAGAGACAGTTCCAAGAGCGGAAGTGGTGGATGTGGTTCACCTAGAGAGTAGTGGACGCCAAGGAATATCTGGTTCGTGAATTCTACGCCAATGTGGCGCACATAAAGAAATGGACCAAAGTGACAAAATTGAGGAACCTAAAAGTAATATTTGACCAAAACAACTTTAACACCTACTTGGGATTTGAGGATGTTGAGCTGGTGCAGTACTTGGAAAAACTAGCTTTGGAAGATGTAGTTCTCCCATGGCTAGCTGAGATTCTTGTAGCTCCAGGGCCACCACCACCATGGATCATAGTTAGGGTTCCTATTCACAGGAACACCCTGAACTTCGAGGTAAAGGTATGGAAAACTTTGGTATGTAGCAGACTAGACCCGTGCTAGAAAGAAACAAATCTTCCTATTCAGCGGGCAGTGCTAGTCACCTCTATCAAGGTTGGGTACCCAATCAATGTGGGTATTGTGATGCTGGCCAACATATTTGTGGTTTCTGTGATGACCCGGCCCATTATCACGTGAGTTACCGCCCTGTTTCCCTCATATTATGTTGTTCTATGTTTCAATATCAGTATTTGAGTTGATCGAATAGAATTGAATTGGTTTTAGTTGGAAATGAGGCACATAGTCTCTTTGAAGGAAGCTTGTTTTAGAAAAGTCAACCGAAAGTTGACTATATAGTTAGAAGGCTCGGATGTGAACTCTGGTGATTTGGTTAGCTTCGGGGGATGATTTTTGACTTAGGAGTGCGATCGGAATTGAATTTGGAGGTCCGGTGTAGAATTAGGATTGAATTGGCGAAGTTTGAATTTTGGCGGATTCCGGTTGGTAGGTGAGATTTTGATCTGAGGGTTGGAATGGAATTCCGAGAGTTGCAGTAGCTCTGTTAGGTGATTTTGGATATGCGTGCAAAGTTTCAGGTCATTCGAAGGTGTTTAGGTCGGGTTTTTAATCGAATGTGCAATTCGGAAGTTTTTAAGAAACTTAGGCTTTGATTTGATGAAAATTGAGGATTTTGATGTTAATGATGGCGTTTTGATGATTCGAGCAAGTTTGAATAAGGGAATAGATCATGTTTGTGCTTTTGGTTGAGGCCCTGGATCGGGTGGCACGCCGCCACGGGTATGTCATTTGGATCGGGTTGCACGCCGCAATAGTGTGATGTTGAGAATAGATTTCCATATGTTACTTGTATGCCTTGCTTACTGGTTTCTAAGGAAAGTCCGTATTGGGAGTTGCTCGGCGAATAGCGTATCGCTTGTGTCCTTTCAGGATTAAATGGTATATATTACTTGCTTCACCATGGGTATGAGGGATTACTTGGTTTCAGACATCAATCTGTGCGTGACTGTCTATTTTGAGCATAGCGACTTGAGGTGCTTCATGTGTAACAGTATTTGGATAAGATCGCGCATTGTAGCGAGGCTACGTGGAGATTAGACCCTTCGGGGTAGGTTCAGGTATTCTATTTCTATGATGTGGGATGGGGTCCCAGCCTTGTGTTGTGAAGGTACTGAGGAGTTTGAGTT
>MU752751.1:194100-209531 GCA_026770625.1 Nicotiana glauca | reverse complement strand
AGATTTTACTTTGTATATATAATATTGTCCCTATAGTAGTGTTCCTACTTCTTAGATGCTCGTGACTTGTGACACCCCGGTCGGGCTGAGTTAGGCTATAATGTTGATAATTAATGTTCTTTAAGTTGCATTTTTCATCAATTTATGCTTAGTAAGTGTTAAAGAAACGAATTGGGTTAGTTGGTTGGCCTTGTCTGCACGATAGGCGCCATCACGAACATGGTTAGATTTTGGGTCGTGACAGTTTCCAAGCAAGGTGACACCTCCTACCCGTATCCCAACACTATCACTAAGTACCTTACGGATGTGGGGGTGGACCCGAGATATTTTGATATCAAGGTGCAGGTGAAAAAGCCCTTCTCATGGTATTCTTTGATGGGTTGTGGAAACCCGAAGAAAAATGGTCAGCCAACTACGATCGTAGGCCATTCTGATGAGCCTTCGGTGGTAGCTATAGAGTCAGCAGATATCCTTTCACCTCAGCAGTGCCTTCTGAAATGCATTTGACATGCATCTACCTTCAGCATCGTGCTTTTCTCCTCGACTTTGAAGCCAGTACCTTTGCCAAATCTTCCACTATATGCATTGCGAGTCTCCTAAACACTGGTGAGCCTCAACAACTAGATGCAGATAGCCACTACAAAGTTGTCTGACATATCTAGTAATGTTGCAACACAATTATCCACCTTGGATCCCCGAATTTCTCCGACAGTGGAGGATACATTGAAGAAGATTTTGGAGAACCAGCAAACTATCATGGACACCTTGGTGGCACATGGAGTAGTGATTGAGGCACTTGGGAAGCAGGTAAAGAAGATGAAGAAATCTCAGGCATCCAAGAAATGAGTAAACAGACTAAGGAGAGAGGTGACCAGGATAGCAGTTGCTGGTGACCTTCCATTTGATATGATGATGGAGATAGATCCAGTATTACCAGTAGATCCAGTAGCACCATCAGTTCTAGTGGAACCAGCTGGCCAGTCTGAGGAGCCAGACCTGGCTGCAGACGTTGCTGAAGCGGTGCACCAGATGTTCACCCACCTAGTTACTTGCAGAGCCGGGGATGATGAGATCCAGTTAGAAGATACCGAGGGCGGTGACACTGCTATGGACACAGAGATGTCCAAGGCCACATACCCTTCTTATTCTTATTTTGTTAAGCATTGCAATGCTTTTATTTGATATTTGGTTCGTATTAACTGACAATATTTTTTTCTTTCTTTTAATTCTGTACATATTTTCTCTCTGTTCTCTCTTGATGTATATATTCTCTCTTCTCCTCCCTCATTATGTGTATTCATTATTCTTTTAGTAATTTTCTTTGTGGCTTCTTTATTTTGTTTTCTTATTAGTCTATATTTAATATAGTAGTTTCTTGTTTAATATAATAGCTACTTTTTAATTTAGTAGCTTTTTTTTATATTTTAGTGGGCAATAAGCTTTTGGTTTTCTTATTGCCACGGTTCTTTTCAAAGGTAGATTTTTGTGTGAACTGGATTTCTCTTCCCAACGATGGATGGCGTGACAACCTTGTTAAGGGATTGAGTCCGTTTTTTGTGTTTAGGTAAGAATAGTAGTAATAATGAATTAAAGACCTAACGCACTTAAATACAAGCTTATGGTTTAAAACAAGCTTTTTGGAAAGAAATAGCTCTTGTTAGTGACCTTTTGACTCTTGTGTTAATTTAAGCAATCATCGAGTGGTTTATTAGAACAATAGTTATTTTCAATCTTGAATATGGTCGTTGTGGGCCCTCAACTCTTTCCTCTTTAACAATCCAGCTGCATGAGAGGTAAGATGTTTTTGTTGCAAGTCTAAGTACCCGTGCTAATGGTCTAGAACTTGCCCCGAATGTATTTCTAGGCGAAATTTTAAGTTTTGTTTGGCTTGAGAAGTGATTGTAGGCTCTCCTTGACCTGCTTGAAACTTTCCATGACCCACCAATGTTGTTATCCTTAGTCAACCCATTGAGCCTAAAACATTCTCATTTGATAACCATTTTACAAACATTTATCCGTTTTGTCGTAATCCTCTCTTTGCACCCGAGCTTTCATCAACATTGTTGTGAAATAATTGGCTAAAAATGTAAGTTTTGGAGGAGAGACGAGGAGTTTGAAAAAGGTATCAAGGCACAAAAAAAAAGAAATGAAGAGAAGGAAAGGAAAGAAAAAGAAAGAAAGAACAAAATGAAAAATGCAAAAAGAAAGTGAAAAATTTGAAGAGTTGAAGGGATTCAAAGAAAAGTAATGGTACAAATCATAGAGAAAGCAAAGAAGGAGAAAATTAATATCATGACCAAAACAGAGTGATGCTAAATCTTTCTAGTTCCCCTAAGGAAATGAAAATGCCTCAAAGAATTGGCAGAACATGAGCCGATAAGAGAAAATGGAGTGCTTAAGGAAAGATGAACCCGTTCTATCGTAACATATCCAACCTTAATCCAAAAGCCTTCGTTGCATTATGAAAAAGCCCTACGTGATTTCAAGACGAGTGAGATTACATTAGTGGTGATCTACATGAGGGGAAAGCCTATGGTACTTAAAAGCCGTACTTGTAACATTCTTTTGAGACAGATGAGCGAACCTTTCACAAATCTTTGAATTGAGTGCCACATACTTAAGTGAGATAGGCAAACAGATAGTAGAGGAGGAGGAGTTTGGGATCCACATTGACCTAAACAAAAGAGCAAGCTTCCTTGATGAAAAAAGTCAACTCTTTATGCTCAAGTGTCACATTAGAACTATTTGTGCTTAAAAGTTCAACTTGTTGCCTTGTGGATAACTTATAAGTGTTCTGGGTAATTGTTGGTCCCAATTGATGTGTGATTGATGCATCTTTGATTAGCAGGAATAACTCTTAACCTGTGGAGGTGGGAATTACCTTATTTGCTTGAGGACAAGAAAAAGCTTAAGTTTGGGGGAGTTGATAAGCGGGGATTTTGAATACTTATTAGCACTTTTTTGCTTTTGTTTTAGTCCAAAAGCGTTTAATTGTGTTCCTGAAAACTGATGAATTATGATGAATTGTACGAATATCAGAAAATGAGCCCCTAAGATGAAATCCAATTCAAGTAGGAGTAATCTGAACTAAAGGACAAAAATAGGCATATAAGATCAAATTGCAGACGCAGATTATCATATGCGGCCGCAGAATGAAAATGAAATCATATCAGAGACCTGTACAAAGTGCAGTCCGCACATGACATGTGCGAATGCAGAATTTGGGCATGAACAAAAGTTCAGAGGACCTGCATCTCTAGTTCAACAGAAGTGTGGACCACATAATTATTGTGCAGTTGCTGTCATATTTGTGTGATCTGCAGATGAGCATTGTGCGGCCGCACTCAGAAATGTGCAAACCACAGAAAGAGAAAAGTGCGGCCGCAGTTTAGAATTATGTGGCCGCAAGTTCCAATCCTGTCAGGCTGAAGCAAATTGCGGACTGCACATGGAATTGTGCGGCCGCAGAACCACCGAAAGGGTATTTTTTCCCGAAAATTCCAACTCCGCATAAATAGAAGAGTTTCACTTTTTTAGGTCAAGTTTTGACATCAACAGCTACAATAGCCATTTTATTTTATTCTCTTGAGTAGTTTTGCTATTTTGAGCTTTTTGAATATATATTTCAATATTTTAATTATCAATATGAGTTTAATTATCATTTCTTCTTCTATTTCTTCTATTTTAAGCTCTAGTAGCAAGATTTTTACTGGGATTGTGACCCAACCTTAGAGTGTAAACTTAATGGGTGTTTGATTTGTTGCTTATTTATGGTTTGGTATTTATTATTTAGCCTTGTTCTTGCTTTTAATTGTAGAATTATGGGTTGCAAACATTAGTCCATGCTTATTTGACTTGGTCTCTACTTTAGAAAGAGAGACTTAGTCTACGAAAACTTGGCTAACAAAAAATTGGGTAAATCAAGAGAATGATAATCCCCATTAAAGGGTTGAAACTAGAGATAGTAAAACCCGACTTGAGCTTTGTATTAACTGTTTTGTTCAATACCCATTTGGAGTTGAGAAAGACAATGTCACAACCCGGATTTCCAACAGTTGGGATCGTGATAGCGCCTAACTTTTCAGAATGCTAGGCAAGACAACAGATAGAGATTTAATACGCTAACAACTATTCAATTTAGTAAATAACAACAATTAAACCAAACAAATTAAAGGAGTATGGAATATCATAATAATCCAGATACTCATACACGACTACCCAAAATCTGGTGTCAAAATCCACAAACTTCTAAGAGTCACTACAAATACTGGCTGAGGAAAAGTACAACTGTTCTCAAATATAAAAGAAAACACAAAACTAGGATAACTGGAAGGGGACTCTAGGATCTGCGAATGGTGGTAGATCTACCTTGGGTCTCCTGTTGGACTGAAGGTAGCAGCTCCACTTTGGTCAATGCAATCCGGAACCAAAATTTGCACAGAAAGTGCAGAGTACAGTTTTAGTACAACCGACCCTATGTACTGGTAAGTGCCGAGCCTAACCTCGGCGGAGTAGTGACGAGTCTAGGACAAGACACAAACATAAACCTGTGTTGTTACACAATATGCTAACAAAAATAAAATTTTAACAGAAGATAAGCAAATATTAACGAGAGGGAAACATACAAAGGGGTATCAAAATAAAGAATCACAGCAGTAGAGGAATTTAAACAGCTAGTACACTTGAACCGGTAATAACAAGTAAACACAGAAATGGAAAACACACGGCATCACCCTTCGTGCTTTTACTCTCAACCTTATCAGATAATCAATAATAGAAAAGTACACGACATTACCCTTCGTGCTTTATCACTCTTCCTCACCAGATGAATAATATAAACGTGCACGGCATCACCCTTCGTGCTTTATCACTCTTCCTCACAAATAAATAATATAAATGTGCACGGCATCACCCTTCATGATTTATCACTCTTCCTCACGAATACAAGAGATGACAATAATAGGGAGATAGAATGACAACCACAAGTCTTACTTCAACACTTAGTTCCACAATACCAATCTCAACTTTGAATAAATGTTCAACCAACAGCAACCTCAATAAAACATGATAGGAAATTACTCAACACGGCAAATAGCTATTCTAAACATGAACAATATGATCAAAATATACGACACTTACAAGAATAAGGCTCACTTGCATACTATGACTCGACAATAACGTATAGGTACTTGTCACCTCATATATACGTTTTACTCAATATCCAAACACGTAAACAAGTAAGCAAATAACATCTAATCTCTCAAGATAAGGTTAGCCACAACACTTACCTCACTCCCACGGCCAAACTCAAAGCTTAAACACCGCTTTTCCCTTAACACGAGCCTTCGGACCAATAGAGTCTAGCAATTACCAACCAAATTATTCAATTTAAGCATTTGGAATTACCCATGATTGCAAAGAATTGAATTTAGGCTATTTTGGAAAAGTCAACAAAAGTCAATTCCTGAGATCGCTTGGTCCAAACCCGAAACTTGGACCAAAACCCAATTACCCATTCACCTGCAAGCCCGGATATACAATTAGTTTTAGAATCCGACCTCAATTTGAGGTCTAAATCCCGAAATTTTGAAATCCATAGTTTCTACCCAGAAATCCTCAGTTCCACCATGAAAATCCTAAATTCTAGGTTGAAATATTGTTATAAGAAGTGAAAGATTGAAAGAAATGAGTTAAGAATCATTTACCTATGATTTGGGGAAGAAATGGCCTTTGGAAAATCGCCTCTTGAGGTTTAGGTTTTGAAAATTTGGGAAATAAATCAATAAACCCGCCTAAGTCACTTTTCCACAGCTGCAAATGTTGCATTTGCGAAGGTGCTATTGCAATTGCGATTGCCCTTTATAGCCCTGCTGCCTTCGTAAATGCAAGGAAAGTGTCGCAATTGCGATCACTGAGCCTTGCAAATGCGAGTAAGTGTTTGCATTCGCGATCCTGACCCTTCCTAGAATCCCTTCGCAATTGTGAAGGGCACCTTGCAACTGCGAGAACTGCTTGCCTAGCCTTCTAATTGTAATTGCGATAAAAGCCTCGCAATTGCAGAACATGCAGGCTTCGCAATTGTGATGCTTGATCAGAGGCCTACAACAAGTCAGTTATACCAACAAAATTTCCTAATTTCTAGAACACCCCGTAGCCTATCCGAAACTTACACGAGCCCTCGGGGCTCCAAACCAAACATGCACACAAGTCTTAAAATATCATACGAACTTGATCGTGCGATAAAATCTCCAATTTAACTCCTAGAACTACGAATTTAGCACCAAATCATACAAAATTCTCTAGAACACTTTGAAATTCCTATTTTCACACCCAGATAGTTGTTATTGTAGGCAAACTCTTCTAACGGAAAGAACTGATCCCAAGAACCTCCAAAGTAAATAACACAGGCACAGAGCATATCCTCCAAGATCTGAATAGTATGCTCGGACTATCCATCCATATGAGGATGAAATGATGTGCTCAACTAGACCCGCGTGCCCAACTCACCATTGTACTGCCCTCCAGAAATGCAAGGTAAACTGCGTACATCGATTAGAAATGATAGACACGGGCACACCATGAAGACGAATGATCTCACGGATATAAATCTCTACCAATCATCCGAATAGTAGGAAACTGCTATAGGAATGAAATGCCCTGACTTAGTCACCTATCCACAATAAACAAAACTGCGTCGAACTTCCTTTGAGCCGGTGGGATTCCAGCAATGAAATCCATGGTGATACACACCCACTTCCACTGAGGAATCTCAATCTTGTGAAGCAAACCACTAGGTCTTTGATGCTAGTACTGTACTTGCTGACAATTTAAATATCGAGCTACATATGCAAGAATATACTTCTTCATTCTCCTCTACCAATAATGCTGCCGCAAGCCTTGATACATCTTGGCGGCGCCCGAATGAATAGAATATCGGGAACTGTGGACCTCCTCTAGAATCAACTCTTGGAGTCCATCCACATTAGGCACCATCTTGGAGTCCATCCACATTAGGCACCAAACACGGCCCTGCATCCTCGAAACTCTATCATCTCCAACCGCAACTTGCTTGGCATCAACGTGCCACACTGTGTCCCTAAGGACAAGTGAATGAGGTTTATCATATTTTCGCTCCCCTATACGTTCAAACAAGGAAGACCGAGCAATTGTAAAAGCTAGAAGATGATTGGGCTTAGAAACATCCAGCCTTACAAAATGGTTGGCCAAAGCCTGAACGTCTAACTCAAACTGTATCTCACCAACCGGAATATACGCAAGCCTACCCATACTGTCTGGTTTCTACTCAAAGTAGCGGCCGCCACATTGGCCTTCCCGGGATGATATAGTATGGTGATATCATAATCTTTCAATAGCTCCAACCACCTTCTCTACCTCAAATTGAGATCCTTCTTCATTAACAAATACTGCAAATTCTTATGATCCGTGAACATATCACACGACACGCCATATAAATAGTGCCTCTAAATCTTCAGCACATGAAAAATGGCTGCCAACTCTAAGTCATGAACATGATAATTCTTCTCGTGAATCTTTAGCTTTTGTGAAGCACATGAAATAACCTTGCCACTCTTCATTAGTATCACACCAAGTCCAATACGAGATATGTCACAATATACTACATAAGGCCCTGAACCTGAGGGCAACACCAACACTGGGCCGTATTCAATGTTGTCTTGAGCTTCTGAAAGCTCGTTTCACACTCGTCTGACCATCTGAACGGGGCCCTTCTAAGTCCACCTAGTCATCAGGGCTGTTATCGATTAAAACCCATCCACAAATCAGCGGTAATAACCCGCCAATCCCAAGAAACTCCAGATCTCTGTAGCTGATATAGGTCTAGGCCAGTCCTTGACTGCCTCGATCTTCTTAGGATCCACCTAAATACCCTCTGCTGATACAATGTGAACCAAGAAAGTAACTAAACTCAACCAAAACTCACATTTTGAAAACTTAGCATATAACTATTTGTCCTTTAGATTCTAAAGTACGATCCGAATATGCTGCTCATGCTCCTCTCAACTACGGGAGTAGATCAAGATATCATCAATGAAAACAATCATGAAGCAATCTAGGTAGGGCTTGAACAGCTGGTTCGTCAAATCCATAAATGTTGTTGGGGCATTCGTCAGCCCAAATGACATTACTAGAAACTAATAATGCCCATACCGAGTCTGAAAAGATGTCTTAAGGACATCGGATGCCCTAATCCTCATTTGATGGTAACCAGACCTCAAATCGATCTTGGAAAACACTTTGGCACTCTGAAGCTGCTCAAATATGTCATCAATCCTTAGCAACGGATACTTGTTCTTGATGGTGACTTTGTTAACTACTGACACTCTATGTATATCCTCATCGATCCATCTTTCTTTTCTACAAACAACACCAGTGCACCCCAATGTGAGACACTAGCCCTAATAAGGCCCTTATCAAGCAAATCTTGCAACTGCTCCTTCAATTCTTTCAACTCTGGCAGGGACATGCGGTATGGAGAAATAGAAATGGGCTGAGTGCTGGGAGCCATATCAATGCAAAAGTCAATATCCTTGTCGGGTGGCATCCTTGATAGGTCTGCAGGAAATACCTTTGGAAACTCCCAAACAACTGGTACGGAATCCATAGAAGGAACCTTCGCACTAGAATCAGGAACATAATCTAAATAAGCTAGACAACCCTTCTCGACCATACGTCGATCCTTCATATAAGAAATAACCCTACATGTAGAATGACCAGGAGTCCCTCTCCACCCCAATTGAGGCAAACCCGGAAAATCTAAGGTCATGGTCTTGGTGTAACAGTCCAATAAAGCGTGATAAGGTGAAAACCAATCAATTCCCAAAATGACATCAAATTTAACCATATCGAGAAGTAGGAGATCTACACAAGTTTCAAGACCCCCAATAATGACCACACACGAACAATAAACACGATCTACAACAATGGAATCTACCACCAGTGTGGACACAAAAATGGGAGCACTCAAAGAATCACGAGGCATAACCAAATATGAAGAAAAATAGGATGATACATACGAATAAGTAAATCCCAGGTCAAATAATACTGAGGAATACCTACTGCAAACTGAAACCGTACCTGTGATATTGCATTGCATGACTCAGCATCAGGCTTGGCTGGAAAGGCATAGCATCAGGGCTTGGACCCACCACTCTGAATTACATCTTGAGGATGGGACTTGTCTGGCTGGCCTCCACCTCTAGAGGCCTAAACTCCACCTCTAATACCTCAACCTCCAGCTCTAGCTGTCTGACCTCTACCTCTAGCTGGATGAGCGGGCAGTAGAACACCCGGTGTCGGAACTACAGAACGAGAACCCTAGTGCTGAGAACTGACCGATGCTTGAAGGAAATACCTAGCAATATGCCTCGGATCACCACAAGTATAACAAGATCTCAGCTGTTGTGGCTGATGACCTTTAAATTAGCCTTGGAGGCCTGAGTAACAACCCTGAAAACTCTAGAGCGGAGGTGCACTGATAGGAGCCGCTGATGCACTGTAGGATAGCTGATCGGAATACTGCATATGAGATCCACGACCACCTGGAGTATAATGAGAAGCTTGAAGTGCGGAATGAAACGCCCTGGAAGGATGGACTTTGCTAAAGTACCCCGACCCCCAAATAAGGCCCCATTGAATCCACTGGAGATGCGGCCTTTTTTTAGACCCTTGACCACTCCCCTAAGCTAAAACCACCTCAACTCGTTTGGCCACATTAGTTGTATCCTGGAAAGAAATCTCGCTCCCAGTCTCCTTAGCCATTTGCAATATGATATGCTAAGCAACTCCCCCAGTAAACCTCCTCACCCTTTTTCTCTCGGTAGGAAGTATAAGAAGAGCATGACAGGCAAAATCAATAAAGCGGGTCTAGTACTGAGTAACGGACATGCTGCCCTGCTGAAGATGCTCGAACTGCTTGCGATATTCCTCTCTCAATGTAACAGGAAGGAACTTCTTGAGAAATAGCTGAGAGAACTGGTCCCATATCAAAGCAGGCGACCCAACTGGCATGGCCTAACAAAAATCCCTCCACCATTTCTTGGCGGAACCTGACAGATGAAAGGCAGCAAAGTTGACCCCATTGGTCTTCACAATCCCCATGTTACGTAACACCTCATACAAATCTCAAGATAGTCTAGGGGATCTTCTGAAGATGTACGACCATAGTGAGTGGTGACAAGCTTGGCAAAGCTATCTAACCTCAAGAAAGCCTCGGAAGACATAGCTGATCAATCGTCGGTCTGTGCTGCAACACCCGGTGGAACTACCCCAACTGGCCGAGCTGTTGGAGTCTAAAACTGAGGAGTCATCTACTCCAGAGTGTGAGTAGAGGGAGTCTGGGCTCCTCTCCCAACCTAAGAGATGGCTGGTGCTACAGGTAAGGTGTCGGCCTGAGCGACACTCTCCATAAGGCCCACTAGGCGGACCAAAGCATCCTGAAGCATTAGGGTAGCTATGAACCCCTCTAGGACCTGAGGTAGTCCAGCAGGAACACTCTGGGCCGGAACTTCATCATCAAACTCCACCTGAGGCTCCACTACTGAAGCTGCTTCTCGATCTCTGGGCTGAGCCCTGCCCCTGCCTCGGCCGGGCACAGTCTCGGCCTTAACCTTTGCCCCTCGTAAGAGCTATCTCTAGCGGCACTGGCTGCTGCTCAGCTGATGAAGTGGTACATGTTCTTGCCATCTGCAAAAGAACAAGAGTAGAGAGTTCAATTAGCATTAAAAGACCAAATCGCACGACAGAGGACAATAGAAGTGAAATTGTTCCAAAATTTTGTAGCCACTGGTGGATAAGCACAGACATTTCCGTACCAATCCCTCAAACTCTACCTAGCTTGTTCTTGAATTGTGAGACCTTGGCAACCTAGTGCTTTGATACAAACTTGTCACGATCCAGATTTTCCACCATCGGGATCGTGATGGCGACTAACTTTTCAGAATGCTAGGCATGAGATTTAATACGCTACCTACTATTCAATTCAGTAAATAACAATAATTATACCAAACAAATTAAAGAAGTACAAAATTTTATAATAATCCAAATACTCATACACTACCCTAAATCTGGTGTCACAATCCACGGACTTCTAAGAGTCACAACAAATACTGACTGAAAGAAAATACAATCGTTCTCAAATTTAAAAGAAAATAGAATATTAAGATAATTGGAAGGGCACTCCAGGGTCTGCGAACGCCGAAAGATCTACATTGGGTCTCCTGTTGGACTGAAGGTAGCAGCTCCACTTGGGTGAACATGGTCCGATACTGAAATCTGCACAGAAAGTGCAGAGTGCAGTATCAGTACAACCGACCCCATTTACTAGTAAATGCCGAGCCTAACCTCGACGAAGTAGTGATGAGGCTAGGATAAGACACATATATAAACCTGTGCAGTTAAACAATATGCTAACAGAAATAACATTTTAACAGAAGATAAACAGATATTAACGAGATAGGAAACATGCTAAGGGGTATCAAAATAAAGAATCACAGCAGTAAAGGAATTTAAATAGATAGTACACTTGAACCGGTAATAACAAGTAAACACAGCAAACGAAAAATGCATGGCATCACCCTTCGTGCTTTTACTATAAACCCCACTATATAAATAATATAAAATGTGCATGGCGTCTCCCTTCGTGCTTTATCACTCTTCCTCACCATATAAATAATATAAACGTGCACGGCATCACCCTTTGTGCTTTATCACTCTTCCTCACCATATTAATAATATAAATATGTACGGCATCACTCTTTGTGCTTTATCACTCTTCCTCACCAATACAAGAGACAACAATAATAGGGAGATAGAATGACAACCACGTCTTACTTCAACACTTAGTTCCACAATACCAATCTCAACTTTGAATAAACGTTCAACCAACACCAACCTCAATAAAACATGATAGGAAATTACTCAACATGGCGAATACCTAGTCTAAACATGAACAATATGATTAAAATATATGAAAACTACAAGAATAAGGCTCACTCTCATGCTATGATTCGAAATAACGTATAGGTACTCATCACCTCACCATTACGTTGGACTCAATATCCAAACACGTAACAAGAGAGCAAATAACACCTTTCTCTCGAGCTAAGGTTAGCGACAATACTTACCTCGCTCCTACGGTCAAACTCGAAAATAAAACACTATTTTTCCCTTCACACGAGCCTCCGGACCAATAGAATCTAGCAATTACCAACCAAACAATTCAATTTAAGCCTTAGGAACTACCCATGATTGCAAAGAATTCAATTTAGGCCATTTTGGAAAAAGTCAAGAGAAGTCAACATCCGGGACCGCTTGGTCCAAACCCGAAACTTGGATCAAAACTCGAGTACCCTACATGTGAGTCTGGATATACAATTGGTTTTTGAATCCGACCTCAATTTGAGGTATAAATTCCCAAATTTTAAAATCCCTAGTTTCTACCCAAAAATTGCCAATTTGGGGGAGAAATGGCCTTTGGAAAATCGCCTTATGAGGTTTAGGTTTAGGTTATGAAAATTTGGAAAATGAATCAAAAATCCCGTCTAAGTCCCTTTTACACAGCTGCAGATGTCGCATTTGCGACCCGAGCTTCGCAAATGCGAAGCTGCTATCGCAATTGCAAAACCCTTCATAGTCCTGCTACCTTCGCAAATGCGAGGAAAGTGTCGCAATTGCGATCATTGAAAATCACAAATGCGTGTAAATGTTCGCATTTGCGATTCTAACCATTCCCAGTCTCCCTTTGAAAATGCGAAGGTAACCTCGCAAATGCGAGAACTGGTGGCCCAGCCTTCTAATCTCAATTACGATGAAAGCCTCAAAAATGCGGACTGCAGGGTTTGCAATTGTGATGCCTGATCTCGCAAATGCGAAATTAGAGGCCTGCAACAAGTTCAGTCATACTAGCAAAATTCCCGAAGTTCCAAAACACCCCGTAGCCTATCGAAACTCACCCGAGCCCTCAGGTCTACAAACCACATGCACACAAGTCTTAAAATATCATACGAACTTGCTCGTCTGATCAAGTTGCCAATTTAACACATAGAACTATGAATTTAGCACCAAATCATATGGAATTCTCAAGAACACTTTGAAATTCCTATTTTCACAACCGAACGCCCGAATCACGTCAAATCAACTCTGTTTTTCACCAAATTTCACATACATGACTTAAATATTATATTGAACTTGTACCAGGCTCCGGAACTAAAATATGGGCCCGATACTAACGAGATCAAATATTAATCAAATTCTTTAAACTATTAGATTTTCAGACTTACAATTTTTAACGAAAATTCATTACTCGGGATAGGGACCTCTGAATCCAATTCTGGCATACGCCTAGGTTTCATATTTTACTACGGACCTACCTGAACCATCAAAATACGGGTTCAGATCCTTTTACTCAAAACTTTGATCGAAGTTAACTAAATCAATATTTAAATGCAAAAATCATTATTTTTCTCAAATTTCCACATAAAGGATTTTCAGAAACGCGCCCGGACTGCGCATGCAAATTGATGGGAAATACAATTAGGTTTTGAAGGCCTCGGAACACTGAATTGGGTTCTAAAATACAAGATGACCTTTTGGATCTTCACAGCCAAATTGAGTAAAATCACTCTTTGACCGAGAGGTATTGAGTTGGTATATGAGTGTTGATAGCTATAATACACACCGACTAATACAAAAAGCTTTAAAGTTTACAACCCATTAGGAAAATACCTTGGTGAAGTTCATAGCCCTAGGCCTTTTACATCATTTAAGAAATAACTAAAATAATTTCATAGTTTCATTTCTTGTTCTTGCAACCTTAGGGTTAGAGTAGACACAGAACAAACACCAATGTGTGGAAGTGTAAATTAAGATAATTCATACTCATACACTGCAATATATACTCCTAAATCTCACGTATACCTCCCTATGGAATTGGACCCCGACTTTTTGTTGGGTATTACTATTGCATCGACCGTTCCATAACCTTAAATAAAGGTATGACTTGGGCGAGATCAACCCCACAGAAACCAAATCGGTTTGGATATAAGGAACATGCAATACATCTCTCAATGCTAGAGATTTACCAGATGTGAGTTTGAGAAGAATTTTTCCTTTCCCAAGAATGCGGGTTGTTCTGTAGTCACCAAGATAAATAGTTTTTTCTCCTTCCTCGGCTTGGGTATAAGACAAAAATTAATTTTTGTTTGCACAAATGTGCCTAATAGCACCAGAGTCTATCACCCAATCTCTCACATTGGCCACATTATTTATTTGGGAAATGAACGCAATAATTATATTATCCACTTTAGTCAAATTTAATTTTGACTTAGCGAGATTGTTATTTATCCCAACTCTTATCTTGCATTGAGGTGCATTTTTTTTGAAGGTTCTAATATTAGCACCGAATATGTAACCATGTCTATTTACATACCTGTATTTTGAAATTATTATCTGCCAAAGTTGTGGATGCAATAACATATTTGCAACACCATGGATATTTGGCAGGACAACTACAACAACAGCAGTCGCTACAAAAAAAACTAGAATTAGCTATGAACGTCGTCACTAATGTATCGCTCAAATGCTCGTAGCTAGCAGAATTTTTCGATAATTTGTTGCTAATCTGTCACTAAATGAGATTAGCGACAAATTTTTCTATTTAGCTACAGAATTTGTCCGTCGCTAAAATCTAATTTTTTTAGTAGTGAGTGGAGACAACATCGAAATTTGTAGCACCATCAAAAAAAATTGTAGTAGCATTACTTACCATATTTTCTTTGACTATAGGCAAATGACACCAGAAAATAACGATAATAACACGACAACAATATTATTTGTAAGCAGATATACAAAAATGCTTGAGTTGTTCTGGGCACTATCCTAAGAAATTATTTCAGCAATGTGAAATATTTTCTCAGGATTAAACAAGCCATGATCTCAATTTATTTAGAAGATATAGGAATCAACAAAATTAAATAATAAATCCAGGAGGTTTAGAAAAGTGGAGAAAATAAATATAATAATAATAATAATAATAATAATATGTCACGACCCAAACCCGATCGTGATGGCGCCCAAATCTAAAACTAGGCAAGCCTAACCAACAGTCGCTCTCAATTTAACAATAAATCTCAAAACCGACAATTTAAGGAGAATGTAATAGTTTTAGAATAATAATGCAATATTTATAGAAAAATAATACGGAGAAATACGAAGTCTGATAAAAACACTCCCAAAAGATCTGGGATCACGAGTCTAGAGCCTCTAAAACAAACTGGATAACAATATCTGAACGGAAATACACAAGTCTGGGAATGTATATATAAATAAAACTGAAATAGGAAGAGTAGTCAGGTCCTGCGAACGTCAAGCAGCTACCTCAACAAATCTGATAAGCT
>MU752751.1:148458-158611 GCA_026770625.1 Nicotiana glauca | reverse complement strand
CTAGAGGAAAGGCGGTGTTAGAGGCTTGATTGCTATTTTCGGACCGAGGTAAGTGTTTGATCTAACTTTGGCTTGAGGGAATAGGATTAGAGTGCTTTGATTGCTATTTGCTAAATGATCGAGTACGGTGTATAGGCATGGTGACGAGTATCTATACACTGGTGTCTAGCATGACCGTGAGTCGTAAATGCTTTTAATTCAAAAGGTATGACAAAACTGTCTTATTAAATTGATAACTTCCATGTAAAGTGTTGGATAAGAACGAAATGAGCTAAAAGAGTTTGTGAAGCAATGATTCCCTTGCCGAGACGAGTAGACTGTTACTATTAAATTCTCCCTTGCCGGGATAGTTGGGTTGTTAGTTGTACCCTTGCCGGGTTTAATTGTATGTTGTTGTTTTTCCCTAATGGGACCTCTTTTAGAGAGATTATTTGTGTTATTCATTATAATATGGGATCGTGTGGCACGCTGGGACCTCTTTTAGAGAGATTATTTGTGTTATTCATTATAATATGGGATCGTGTGGCACGTCGTCCACTTATAAACTATAATATGGGATCTTGTGTCATACCGACCACTTATATATTATGAAATGGGATCGTGTGGTACGCCGACCACTTATATATTATGAAATGGGATCGTGTGGCATGCCGACCACGAGATATTATGATTGGGATCGTGTGGCATGCCGACCACGAGATATTATGATTGGGATCGTATGGCACGCCGACCACGAGATATTATGATTGGGATCGTGTGGCACACCGACCACGAGATGTTATGAAATGGGAACGTGTGGCACGCCGTCCACTCATGAATTTAGAAATGGGACCGTGTGGCGTGCCGACCACTTATATATATGAGTTATGGTATTGAGATAGCTTCGTTATTATATCTGTTGATCTGTTTTCACTGTATCTCCCCCGATCATGCCCCTTCCCCTTTTTAGTTGATATTTTCTGTTGTTATTTCCGTTGCTTCTGTATATGTATATATCTGCACAGGTTATTTTAGGTAGGTCCTATCTAGCCTCGTCACTACTTTGCCGGGGTTAGGCCAGACATTTACCAGCACATGGGGTCGGTTGTGCTGATGCTACACTCTGTGCATCTCTTTGCGCAGATCCAGGTGTTGGAGCAGTATTTGAGTAGCAGTAGCATTTCGGGAGCGAGCTTCAATCCAGGGACTTCGAGGTAGCCTAGCTGGCGTTCGCAGGCCAGAGTCCTTTTCTATGTTTAGTTTGTTTTCTTTGTACCGAGACAGACGTTTTGTATTTCCATTTAGACTTGTTTGTAGCCCTCTCTAGTAGTCTGTGAGCTAGTGACACCAGATTTTGGGTAGAGATATGTTTTAAACTTCCACATTTTGATTTCATTTTTATTAAACTTAAAGTCTTCCGCTCTTATTTAATTGTTTTCTATATATTCATATTGTTGAGATTTATCAGAGAATGTTTAAAGTTTGGCTGGCCTAGCTCCGTTAGTAGGCGCCATCACGACTCCCGATGATGGAAAATTCGGGTCGTGACACCGTACCACTGCTAAGGAGATATGGGATACTTTACAAGTGGATCATGAAGGAACTCCTCAAGTAAAGAGATCAAGAGGAACACTGCTATATTCTCAATTTGAGAATTTTACTATGAAAGAAGGAGAAACTATCCAGGAGATGTACACAAGGTTCACAACACTAACAAATAAACTTAAATCTCTTTGGAGAATTATCCTTAAAGAAGACAAGGTTGAGAAAATCTTGACAAAGGTCTTACCAGTAACTTGGGAAAGCAAAATCACTGCTACTCAGGAATCAAAGAACATTGCTACTCTCAAGTTGGATGAACTGATTGGAAATATCACTGCCTATGAAATTAGAAGCAAACCACGAAAATGGATACACCCTAGAAGGAAAGGAGTCTAGCTCTCAGAATAGCTGAAAGTGCAGATCTAGAAGATGATGAAATGGCCATGATCACAAGGGATTTCAAAAAGTACCTGATGAGAGGAAACGGTTCTTTAGAGGTAAAACCTTCAACAAAGCATGGGCTCCTGAGAAATAGACCAACGAGGGCTGCTACAAATATGGCAAGACTGGCCACATGATCAAAATTGCCCTCAATAGGAAATTGAATGGAAGAAGGAAAGGGCTGAACGAAGGAACACGTTCAACCCAAAAGGAACAAGGGATCAATAAAGACTATGGTTGTTGCTTGGGGAGAAAAGGAACAGCTGTCTAGGGAGTGTGTCATCTTAAAAGCCAAGTGCAAAAATCTACAATCTAGGGCTAATGAGAGTGGTAGTAAAAATGCTGAGTTGAAGAACCAGGTTCTTGAACTTGACACCAGTGTCTTAGAACTTAGATCTGAAAATTGTAAACTGTAACTAAGAACAGGTAAGAAGAAAGCTAATCATGCACATATCACCTTGGAAGAAAATCTAGGAAAAATTAACGACGAGCCGTACAAGAAAGATGAACAAATAAGAGTCTTAAAAGAAGACCTAGGGAAGGTAAAGCATGAACTAGATAGAACTTGCAAATGGAATAAGGCTTCTGATGCACTATCCTGGCTATAAGAACACCACAGTAGCAACAAGAGAGGACTTGGTATGGAACCTAAGCACCTAAGCGGGATCCCCAAAGCAAGTACATCACTTTTCGTGAAAAAAAAATCTGCACACACTGTGGCAAGACTGGTCATTACAAAAATGAATGCAATGCAAAAGAAAAGGCCAATCAAAAGAACAAAACCTTTGTTCAAGAGAAAAATAGGCTGCCTGGATGGGCCAAAAGGAATTTAATTTACCCTTTTACCTATAGAAAGGGACCGAAACTAGTTTGGGTTCCTAAGAGTAATCCCTGATTTCCTTTTAAAAGTCTAAGTGAAGGGAAGTACCTAATATGGTACATGGATAGTGGCTGCTCAAAACATATGACTGGAAGCAAGAACCAGTTTCTTTCACTTGAGGACTAAAAAGAAGGTAATGTCTTCTTTGGAAATAGAAAGAAAGGTGAGATTATTGGGGTTGGAAAGGTATTGAAGACAGACTCACATTCCATTGAGAATGTCTACTTGATAGATGGCTTGAAATATAGCCTAATCAGTTTATCATTACTGTGTGACAGAGGTAACCTTGTAGCATTTACCTCTACCAAATGCTTTGTGATTAATCTTATCACTGACAAGATTGTTTTGCAGGGAAAAAGAGTTAACAATATTTACATTGTAGATTTGTCCACTCTTTCAGAAAATGAACTCACTTGCTTGAGTGTGTTGGACAATGATCCCCTCCTGTGGCACAAAAGACTTGGTCATGCAAGTCTAAATCAACTCAACAAATTAGTCTCCAAGGACCTGGTGATAGGGTAACCTAACATCAAGTTCAAGGAAGACAAAGTTTGTTAGGCTTGTGCAAGAGGGAAGTAGGTAAGATCATCTTTTAAAAGCAAGAAAATGGTAAGCACAACCAGTATGATAGAACTGGTTTATATGGATCTCTGTGGTCCAATGAGAAAATTGAGTAGAGGTAGTAAGAAATATGTGATGGTACTTGTTGATGATTATTCTAGGTTTACCTGGGTACTATTTTTAACATCTAAGGATGAAACAGTTGACATGTTTACTGCCTTTGTTAGAAAAACTCAGAAATAACTAGGTAATCAACTTGTATCAATCAGGTCTGATCATGGAACTGAATTTGAAAATGCTAAGTTTGCTTAATTTTGTGATGAGCATGGTATAGATCATAATTTTTCTGCCCCTAGGACTCCTCAACAAAATGGAGTAGTTGAAATAAAGAATAGGACTTTTGGAGATATGTCTAGAACTATGCTTCTTTCTAGTAAACTGCCCCATAGCTTCTGGGCAGAGGCTGTAAATACTGCATGTTACATCATTAATAGATGCATGAATAAACCTCTTGTAGAGAAGACTCCCTATGAGTTACTTAAAGGGAGAAAACCAAATATATCCTATCTTAGGGAATTTGGATGCAAGTGCTTTGTGCACAATAATGGAAAGGACTCCCTTGGTAAATTTGATCCCAGAAGTGACGAGGGAGTATTCTTGGGATATTTTCTTCACATAGGAAAGCTTATAAAGTTTACAACAAAAGAACCTTGTATGTGGAAGAAAGTGTACATGTAGTTTTTGATGAAACTAACATTCTTTCTGAGAGACAGGAAAATGAAGATGAAGCTATTGGGCTTGTAAAAGAATTGAGTGAAGGCTTAGCTCAAGCTAAAGATGCACCAAAAGAAAGAACATGTGATGGAACAGGTTCTTCCATCCAGGGCAACCTGACAGGGGGAACTGAACAAAGAAGAATTGAAACCAATCCCCTAAAGGAACCTATTCATGACCATGTTCCTCAGCAACAGAACATGGGAGAAACATCAAGAAGAAATCAATTGGTTGTTAAACCTCACAAGCATCAAAGTTCTCATTCCATTGAGAACATAATCACTAATCCAATATCTGGAGTTAAAACTAGATCACAATTAAAGAATCTATGTGCTTTTGATGATTTCTATCTCTTATTGAACCTAAAAATATTGTTGAGGCTTTGCAGGATATAGATTGGGTAAATACAATGGTAAATGCAATGCAAGATGAACTCAATTAGTTTGAGAGAAGTCAAGTTTGGTTCCTGGTTCGAAGACCCAAGGATAGATCAGTAATTGGCACTAAATGGGTCTTTAGAAACAAGCTTGATGAAGATGGAACAATTACAAGGAACAAGGCAAGACTGGTGGTCTAAGGCTATAGCCAAGAGGATGGTATAGATTATGATGAGACCTTTGCTCTAGTTGTAAGACTGGAGGCAATAAGACTTCTTATAGCCTTGTAGCACACATGAAATTCACTCTTTATCAGATGGATGTTAAAAGTGCCTTCCTTAATGGTTACCTAAAAGAAGAAGTATTTTTCAAACAACCTCCATGGTTTGAGAGCAAGGATTGTTCGGAACATGTGTACAAATTACACAAGGCTCTCTATGGACTCAAGTAGGCTCCTAGAGCATGGTATGAATGACTGTCCAAATTCCTGCTTGAACATGGCTACAAAAGAGGTAAAATTGACAGTACTCTATTCCTGAGGGAAAAAGGTAAGGATCTTCTTGTAGTCCAATATATATTGATGACATAATTTTTGGGGCAACCAATAACAAACTAAGTAAGGACTTTGCAAAATTAATGGGGAGTGAGTTTGAAATCAGTATGTTGGGTAAGCTTAACTTTTTCTTAGGCCTACAGATCAAACAAAACCCAAATGGAACTATGATCCATTAACAGAAATATGCAAAATAGTTGATTAAAAAGTTTAAAATGGATGAATCAAAGGAAATAGACACACCCATTGCAACAGCTACTAAATTAGACATAGATGAACCTGGTTCATCTGTTGATCAGAAGTTGTATAGGGGTATGATTGGTTCACTTTTGTATCTTATTGCTAGCAAACTTGACATAGTTTTCGGTGTAGGGCTTTGTGCTCGTTTTCTGGAAAATCCTAAGAAATCTCACTTGACTGTTGTCAAGAGGATACTGAGATATTTGAAATGCACTACTAATCTTTGTCTTTGGTACCCTAAAGGTAGTAATTTCAATCTAGTAGGGTATGTTGATGCTGACTATGCAGGTTTTCTTGTGGATAGAAAGAGCACCTCAGGTATGGCCTATTTTCTTGTTTCATGTCTTGTATCATGGGCCACTAAAAAGAAGAATTCAGTGGCCTTATCCTCTGCTCCGGCTGAATATATTGATGCTGCCTCTTGTTGTGCTCAATTGCTGTGGATCAAACATCAGCTAATAGATTTTGGCATTGAAGTTGGTTGCATTCCTATCTTCTGTGATAACACTAGTGCTATAAGTTACCCTATTCATCATAAGAGGACTAAGCACATAGATGTTAGACATCAATTCTTAAGAGATAACTATGAGAAAGTATTGATTACCATAGAATTTTGTGCTACTGATAAACAAATTGATGACATCTTTACTAAAGCATTGTGTAGAGAAAGCTTTGAAAGGAACAGGCTGGAATTAGGGATGATTAGGATCACCTATTGGGACCAGCTCAGAATGCACAATAAAAAAAATTGAAAAAAAAATAAAAAAATTATTTTTTTGGCTAGGAAATCTGAACTTGTGTAAATCTCTAGATTAATTTTTACTCAGCTTCATACTGTAAATAGTATACTCCCGTGACATGTGTTAATATGACTTACTGATCTCTTACAAAGTTTTCTTTTTCGTGGTAAATTGAGGCATGCTCAAGAGAATTCTAAATGAAGAACCTAGTTCATTAGTATTGATTCATCTGAATGCCAAGGTATGTTTTCTATACTCTGTACAATTAGAAATATAAATATTTAAATCATGAGCAGAAGTCCTACAATTGTTCAACTCATTAGAAAATTCTAGCCGTTTGTTTTTGAACCAATTCCGTCGTCATTAGAATTCTAACCACAAAAATTACCTAGAATCTAGGGAAGCTTAATCGCTCATTCAACCTGCAATTTCAGGTTGATTAAACCTCTAATTGAATGCTAAAGCTACCGTTATCTATTAAATGAGTCTTTCTCCTTAAATACTCATTATTACTTCCTGTCATTCTCATAATTCAAAAGCGTCAAAAATTCTCTTCACTCTCAGTTGCTTTCTTCTCCAAAGGTTTAACTCACCAATTCTCTCCAGCAATAAGCTACAATGTCGAACCCACAAGACAACCTTGGAACTCCTCCACCACCTACTCCCTCTGATTCATCTACCCCTCCTCCACCTAGCACAACTCCTCAACCCAGGCGAAGGAGAGTAAAAATGCTGGCTCGAAAAACGGTGGCTTCTAGTGCTCTTTTGAAGAAATTGAATGAGAAATTAAAGGCAAGCTAGGTCCAA
Source organism: Nicotiana glauca (assembly GCA_026770625.1). Taxonomy (NCBI): domain Eukaryota; kingdom Viridiplantae; phylum Streptophyta; class Magnoliopsida; order Solanales; family Solanaceae; genus Nicotiana; species Nicotiana glauca. Next base: position 151,717 of record MU752751.1, on the reverse strand, counting down.
GATTCTGATTCTGATTCTAATTCTAAGTCTGATTCTTTCAAATGCGCTAGTGAGGAGGAAGGAACTGGGTCTTCTGACACTGATAAGGCTCAGAAATCCCCTTCTAAGGTAAGTTCTTCTTTGGCTAAAAATTTAGAAAACAGGTTTATGTTGGTTGGACCTATAAGGGATATGGAACTGCCTGGGTTAGGAAAGAGTGGAGGTAAAAAGAATCTAAAAACAAAAAGGGTGAATGTGGTACTGTGAGGGGAAAAGGGAAAGGAGTGGTTGATCATTCACCCACTGTTGGAGTGTCTGTACCTGTTATTTTTGGGGTTGCACAAGAAAATGTCAAAGAAAGTGGCAAGAAGTTAGGGGGAAGTGGTGTATGGGAGGCTGCTGATGGGCTAGTAAATCTAAGCTCACAGGGAGATAAACCTGGTTCATCAGTTGAAGAGACCCTAACAGACCTTCTGAAAAAGGTAGGTGAAAATTACGATCCAAAGAAAAGGAGAAAACCACACAAAAACCCTCCAGTGCTGTTAAACCTTCCAAGAAATGAAAGGCTTCCTCCCCAACAGCTACTGAAACTTCCTTTCCAAAGGAAAGAGCAACAAGATGCAGGGAAACAGAGTGAGAGAGAACTACAACAAGCTTTGCCTGAAAGTAAGAAGAAAAGGATGGAGAAAGGAAAAGATAAGCTTACAAAATCCTCAGAAGTAGTTGATGTTGAGGAGATGGAACAGGTCTATCAGGAGAAAGTTACAATAGTGGAGGTTCAGACCCCCAAGCCCAAAAACACCAAGACTTCTTACAAGAAGTCTTCCTCTATGTATGAGGTTGTTGAACCTTCATTGGCCAAGAGAACAATGTCTATAGTAAAAAGTAAATAAGTTAGAGTTTCTAAAGATGAGGAATGGAGTGGTGAAGACGAAAACGAGTCTGATGGTGAACGAGACAAGCTTGCCAAGTTTGGCAAAAGGAAAATTTTGAAGGGTAGATTGCTGAAAGATTTGGTGGAACCAGGAATGGTTCGTTTGGTTGACACCTTAGCTGCTCAGGGCTGGAAGGATATTGTCCTTCAGATGGATGGGAGATTGGCCAGAAATGAAATCATTGAATTCATGGCAAATGTTGAAGTCAAAGATGGCTGAGTTACAAGCAAAGTCAAAGGAGTTTAAGTGACATTTGATGCTGAAAAACTGGGAGAGATTCTAGACATCCTTGTTGAGGGATATGTTGATTTCACCAGACAGAGATGGCTATGTCTGGATTCCCTTCCATCTGCCCTTACAATCACTAGGAGATTCTGTGATGTTGAAGAAGTAAATGGGGCCTAGTTTGTGCACAAGAGTAAAATGAAGCCACATCACAAAGTCAATTTTGAGTTTTTCAACAAGTGCCTACTACCCAGGTAGGAGAGAAGGCATATTGAAAATTATATGGACTTAGTTTTTGATGGAGTGCCTTGAAAGTGAAAGGCAAATTAACTGGCCTGCATTCTTCATCAAGCTACTGGCAGGGTTATCAATGGCTACAAGGCTCATGCTACCCCCTGTGGCTTTATTCTGACTACAATTTTGGATAAGTGCAATGCGCCTCTGAAGAAATGAGAAATGGCCACAAGCAAGGATCATTTTGGCATTAACACTCTGCTTGCTTGTGACTACTTAGTCAATGCCATCCTAAATGAACCTTGTTCATCCAAGAAGACACCTATCAACAGTAAAGTCAGGGATCTTGTTTAGGAAAGTAAAGCGAAGGATGCTGAGATAGCTAGGCTAAAGGCTCGTGTGGCAGAGGTGGAATCTGAGAGGGATACTCTCAGGACTGAGCTTGCCAAGGAAAAGGAGAAGAATTATGGACTTCTTCACAATATGGTGAATCTTCTCCAAGCCCCAAACCAACCATCTAGCTCCCCCGAGCCTTAGTAATTCTAGCCTTTATCTCCTAAACCTGTCTAGTACCTTCAGTGACCCGGATTAGGGATTTTTCTTTCTTTTTACTCATATTTTGAATATTTTTGCTTTCAGGTTGTGGATTGTGGTAGCAACATATCTTCTATCAATGATATCTACTATTTTTGCTCTTGATTAAATGATAATATTTCCTTGATATTTTAAATATGTTTGCTTGATTACTGATGATTAATCCATGATTGTACTTGCAGTTTCCCCAGTGGCCGTGAGTACGTATTAAAATCTGGGACTCACACTTTGTGTATCCAACTTTTCGATGCAGCCAAAAGGGGAAAGAGATATTGTGCTTTGCATATTCTGAATAAGTGATATTTATAACTGTCACGACCCAAATTCCCAAACCTGGTCGTGATGGCACCTCTCGTGAAGACAAGGCCAGCCAACTAACCCAAATCGCCTTTTAACAATTCTTAAACATATCGAATAGAAAATACAGCTTAAATGATGTTGATTAACAATATATATACAACCCAACTCAGCCTGACCGGGATATCACAAGTCACGAGCATCTAAGATGTAGGAACACAACTATAGAGTCAACTATATATATATAAAACGAAATCTAAAGTTCAAGATGAAGTCCGGTGCCGCGAACGCTGGCGGTCACCTTGCTCAGCTACAACAGTATTACCTTCAATCTGCTAACAACCCGCTACCGGGTGATCAATACCTGCAACTGCACGCGAGGTGCAGGGAGTAGAGTGAGTACTTCCAACTCAGTGGTAATAAGAGTAAATAATGCTGAGAGGCAAGAAATCACGTAAAAGCACTACATCATGCTATAAAGTACGATACAACTCTTACGAGAATCAGTAGTTCCATGAAAATCCTTTATAAAAATATCTGAAATATAATGCTATCTCAAGCAGTAAAATCAATTATACCATAAAAACCATAAGGTATCAGTTCATTCTCTTTTTAAAATAGTGGAAACAACAATTTCAACAATTTAGGAACAATCAAAAGTTTGCCCCTCGGGCTCAATATCAAACTCTCAGTACAGTATCAGCCCCACGGGCTCACTCCCAACTCACCAGCACACAACATCAACCCCTCGGGCTCACTCCCAACTCACCAGACACAAACAACAGCCTCTCGGGCCCACTCCCAACTCATCTGGGTACCCTGCGGTCACTGGGGGTGTGTACAGACTCCGAAGGGGATCCTGCAGCCCAAGCGCAATATCAATAGGCCTGAAAGCCTTCACATATCACACACGAGGCCTGAAAGCCTCATCACATAACACTCGAGGCATGAAAGCCTCCTCACATAACACTCGAGGCCTGAAAGCCTCCTCACAT